>SKCR01055097.1:0-64607 GCA_019454045.1 Zanthoxylum bungeanum | reverse complement strand
ACAAAGTAATATGGAATATATCTGGAGGCAAATCAAGAGATACAGAAGTAGTTCGCCGAATCCAGTGGTGATAACTTAAAATGTCCAGTCACAAGCATCAATATTTAAGGAAAACCAACTGGGTTGAGAACGCAATTGCCACTGCTATTCGTTTGTTGACCTGAGCTTGGGCTCAAGGATTCAACCCCTTCCTCCACCATTTTCTGCACATCCTCGGGTGATAGTATCTTGATATACCAAACGTTACTCGCAAATGCCCTGCAAATGGTCATGGTTAGGGTTTCCATCATCAAAAGATTTCACCAGGGTGTTTCAATCACCCAACATTAATTGCTTTCATTATTTTAAACTGGCATTGAAATAACAATTCTTTAAAATATATATATATACACACACACACAATGAAAAACACAAAACGATCCAAGCAGAGTCCGTATGGTTGCATTTGAAAATAGACTCGAATGCAAATGGAATTCAATTAAAAACACATCAAATGTGATTTCAACAAACATTCATTGATCTATTGGTTCAAAAACCGTCACAGTTTGTGTAAATATGAGGTGGCCAGTTTTCGAACCATTGAATTAAACAATTTAAAATAATTGAAGCACCTTAATAAAGACACATGTTAATGCATTCTCAGCAACTCAAAAGGGCTAATTTAATATGAAGGTCCAACATATATGTAAAAAGCAGTGGTGCCATTAATCCTAACCAAAAATAAACCAAGCATATAACATGCAATAGGAGACAAATCTTAACACATTAAGTTGAATAAAAAAAATCTGGTAATTTGTGAGGAACACTTACTCCCATGGGTCGTCTCCAAGGAGAAGCACATCATTCTCCCTGTCGACGAATACAAGCTGCCAGCCTGATCTAAGAGGGTCTTCAAATTTCCCCTCAACTCCAAACATCTGAGCCAGCTCTTCCCGCAGCTCATTATAGCTGCTGAACCGGGAGATGTCTAGTGAACGCCCAACTGAACCCAATTTGTAAACCTGCCAAAACATAACACAATGTCATCTGCCAACACCATTGAGCATGTGAAGTGGTAATACAAGATAAGACCCAAGTTAACCCCACTCGCACCTTGACAAATGTCTGGGTTGGATTCGGTTGGTCAATTTGACCTGCATTGTGCAGCAACTCAGAAGAGTCTTCCATGCACCCATACAGAGAATTATTAAACCCAGAATCTCCTAATGGCATTGAAGAGACATCAGGATCAACTGAAGTAGCAAAACTGGACACTGTGGTGGGAAGTAGGAGTCCAGACGAATCAATATGAACACCGAACATAGCAGAATTCTGGGAATCTGGGTTACAATTTTCAGTACCCACTGCAGCATCTTTCCCATTATATGATGGTGGGATTGACATTGAGTGGACAAAATCATGAACCTGTGAATGTGCATACTTTGAACCCAAGGATTGGTGGGGCAATTGCTGCCTCAGCATAGACGGACCAGCTCCAGAGAAGTTGATAAGTTTGCCACTCCCCTCAGGCAAGGAACCCAGCAAGTCCTGCATAGAAGTGATAGAAGCTGAGATTTCCGCACTCAAGTCCATGGAATTTTTTTTAGAAAATGATGGTGAAGGCACATTTGATTGTTGCCTCTGCAGAAGCTCATCAGTTTGAATCTGAAGCGCATCATGAAACATATGTTGCTGTTGCTGTTGCTGCTGCAGCGCCCGTTCCTCAGGCTGATTGTTCAGTTGTTGAAGAAGGTGCTGAGGGATGTTCTCTGTTAAAATTTGGGATTGCGCATGCAGCAGATTATGAGGGATTGACTGCTGAATTGCTTGCTGCTGCTGCTGCTGCTGCTGCTTCAGCTGCAATGGGTTGTGGCTGCCAGATTGCTGAAGATAAAAGGGCTGCTGCAACTGCGTAAAATGCTGTCTCATGGAATCTCCACTCTGCATACCAGCTGCCAACAACGCCTGGTACTGCTGATTGTGATCATTTCCTATAAATGATGGATCCACTCTCTGTTGCATCCAGGAAAACGCACCAAGAGACTGAAAATTGAGGGTGGGCATACCCTGTTCTCCAGTTCCCCCTCTTGGCCAATTCAAGCCACTAGCTGTTTCATCTCTGTTATCTGTAACAATATGATAGTGACCAAAAGTAAATAAAAAACATGAACACATTTGAAACAGATGAAACAGCAATCATTAGAAGGTAGATGCCACTAGTGGAAAGAAACAGGTTCTATAAAAATTATGTTTGAGGGTGATTCATTTTTAGAAACAGGTTACATTTTTATCAATTATGTAGAAAGTTGGGTCATGGGTGGATGGCTTTGACTGTTTCAACCACATTTTTTTCCCGTAAGAAGATATCAACAATAGTAATATTGATCATTATACAAATAAGAACACATATATATGAGTGAAGCCTCATAGGCATGGGACTAGTTGTCCCATTGTTTCATGACTAAGAACTCTGAATAGGAGTGGGGATGGGACAACTACAATCCCATACAAATTATCTGAACAGGGGGTTGGAACTATAATTCCATAAGGGCTCATACCGTATACCAAACATCCCATATCTCTCCAATACAAGCACCTCCTGTAACAGCAAGTCATTAATGATCTAAGTTAAAGATGCCTTTTATTTTGGCATTAATTTTAAACATGTACTTAATAGGGGGAAAAAATTACCCATTTTAAAGTACTCTAATAATACAAAATTGATAGCAAAAGTCAAGACATTGATGCTCGCTATATATTTCAGTGAAGTCGGTCATTTAAAGTGTCAATTCACCATGTTACACCACCTAAAAGTAGTAGTTCCAACCTTACTAGTAGCCAAAAACAAGAGATTTGTTTTGCCCCACTCCACCCTGTAAAGACGTAACTAACATGATTCCTATTGTTGACTCTGCCTACAATTTAATGTTCATCAATAAAAACTGAAGTTCTTTCATCTCTGGCTTGCCATAGCTTATATAAAATACAGGCTTTGGCCAACAAAGTGAAAATCAAGTTTGCAGTTTTGGAAATTATTAAGTTTGCCGTTTTGAAACACAACTGCGATTTCCAAGTGTTATCTCATAAGATAGGTCCAGAAGTGTTCTCTGCGAAATGCAAGGATATTATAGCCCTTCCCTTTCTCTACCTCAGTACCTCTGTTTCTCAGCACTTTATTAATTTTTTATTTTTTTCTCCAATCTTATGTCGACTAACTCAATTTTGACTAGACATTCCTAAAGCCGACCTGTTGGTCCATAACAAATAGAAAAATAAGAAAAGCTTCATAATGTCTGGCCAGAAATTTATGGAATGTCACCAAATAACATTAGAGAGAGTTAGATACCATTAAAGGAAGAGATGCCAGGATGCCATGGTCGTTTCAGTCTTAGAGGAAACAATGATGGATACATTGGGAAAGTTGTTAAAGGCTCAATCTCCCATAAAGATACCCTCGGCTGCCTCTCACTAGCTGTTGACTCATCCCAACCAACCTACAATAAAGATGGAAAGAACAGAAGTAAAATTTCTACGTAACTAGTTTTAGACCCAAGAAATATGCTTCCTAACTTCTGACCTCTTCTAAAAGAGACCAGCCATTCAATTGCAAAGAAAACTTGGAATACCTAATTTCTTCACATAGTGATCTATTCTGATAGTTGGGATAAATACAGGTTTGCTTTGAAATTGTGCTAACTAGGATACATGGAATAATTGCCATCAGCCAAAAGAAGAGAATAAAAGAAATGAACATCAATGAAATACACAAAATGCAGCCGCAAAGAAAATAACACATGTTATGCCATTTTGTGTAATTAATGATCCAAAATCAACAGAGAAGTTTAATCAAATGAAGCTATGTCCGGCAAGTGTAAAGATAATATCATCAATCGAGCCTTCAGTTTCAGTTAATATCACAAGATGGGAAAACTTCCACAGCCATTCAATGACCATACTGGTCACAAGTAACATGATCACTTAAATAAATGCCACTTATAAAGCTTATGGTACAGCCACAAGATCCAGAGTATCAAGGGCTAGGATTCAAAGGTTTTCACAAAATGAGGCCACCCTCATTTATTGAGGGGGGGAAATGGCTGGCTGCTGGATGTTTTTTCTCCTCCTCTACTTCACATTCTTATCTCACAATATTTTTTTCTCTGTCATTTGTTGCACATGTTTCTCACTTTACTCTTATTTTCTTCTATTCCTGTATATCTATCATTTGTTTCTTTACATATATGGCTCCTTGGAGTGCTCAAAGTCTACTTGGCAGGTTGGTTGCATGTTTCTTGATTCAACAAAGACAGCACATTGCTACAGATCACAGTAACTTGCATACTAATACCAGCACAAGATTTGAAACATCTTACATAAAACTTGAAAAGTCCAACAATGAAGTTGACATACTAACTTTAAACTCTCAACACAAAAAATGAAAACCTAACTTGAAAACTTGAACAAAAAAAATTGAAATGTTGAGAAAAAAACTTAAACTAGTAACTCAGCTGTATAGTAGTGAATTCCTCTTTTACCATTCTATTTATTCCAGACAAGTCAACTGAAGTCAATATCTTGGTTGCCTACCTTGTCTTTGGTGGAACTTTAGCATATTAGATTACCTTTGTCATAACTTTGCAGGCTCCAGGACATATGAGTTCTTGAACTAATATCGATAGATATACACACATACCTTCTGGATTGCCTAAGTGTCAGCTCATAGGCCAAGAAGATCTCTCCTCTTTAATGAGAGAATTTTGCATATTATATTGGTCGTTAGTTAACATCCTCATTTCTATAACTTTAAGATTGTACAAATAAAGCATATCACTATGCAACCAAGATTACTTTTGTCATAACTTTGCAGGCTCCAGGACATTATGAGTTCTTGAACTAATATTGATAGATATACACATAACATACCTTCTGGATTGCCTAAGTGTCAGTTCACGGGAGTGAATTTTGCATGTTATATTGGTTGTTAGCTAACATCCTCATGTCTATAACTTTAAGATTGAACAAATAAAGCATAACACTATGCAAAACCTAGGGATACATAAGCAAATCAGAGTGAAAACAGCAAATCAATCAGACAGACCTATACTTTTATGATTCATAATTACCCATTTGAGTGGGGATCTGGTAGTTTTCCATATTTTTACTGCTCAAAGTACAGAAAGAAAATTGTGGACTTAATCACTACTAGTTTAACATTGAACACCAGAAATTATAGCCAACAACCAGTTTCTAAAAGCTGAATTCATTTAAGAACCAAGCAGAAGGCGACAAAGAACACTTAGTGTATGGTATTTTATTGATTTTAGAACTTCACATCATTTCTAAAATTGCAAGCAACATGAGTTTCCAGTATTACTTCAGTGGTTGGCAAGTCATTTATCAAATATAGATGCATTCATAACCTATGGTACTGGATCCATTTTTTATTTCTCAAATGATGCATTTATAACATAATAGAAAAACCGTGGAAAGGAATAGCAAGTCTTTTCATGATCATGCAAATAGCCAGAGAACTACTGTGTTAATGTTACAGAGGGTATGGATGTAATGGCATATAAACAATGCTATTATAAATCCAGAGTAGTCAAAAAATTAAATTACCTTGACAGATCGCCAGTGAGAATTTGGCCAACGAACAGGATCCAGATCACTTATACCAGTTATTGTACCCATGTACCTGGACAATATAAGTCACCCACATTATATCCACATGGCCTGGGCAGTATAACATGCAACATTGAAGCAGCGATTACTTGAATCAAATCATCGAGAGATGCACGCATGTGGATTGCACATTTTGCAGTATTCTACCTTTTAACAATATTTAACTAAACCAATACAAACCCCAACAATAGGCTACTTAACTTGCTACAACTGTTCTTCGTTTCTAATTTAAAAAGGCTTTAACTCAAAGGTGGTACAAATGCATATTCATATAACAGAGAAAAATTACTGATTCTTAACAGTATCTTTATTTTCCTATGAGTTCAGTTCAGCCAACACTAACCAACAAACTGAAGATAAATTAGCAACCAAAACAAATATCAGATGATAGAATGCCATAATGTGAAAGCAAAATCTAGAAATAGATGCCTCATCAGATTATAAATAAGTCAAGCAAATTAATCAAGTAAAACAATAAAAATGACAAGAGTAGTCAGTCATTAGATCCCAAAAAACAATAACATGGTGAACTACCAACTACAGTAATACCTACGAATGCTTGATTCTTCAGTCTCAAAAAGCATCCGAAACCGCATCCCCACAGAAACATGTGTGTGAAAAACTGCTTTAACGTATTTTGAAAGGGGTATTACAAACTCAGATGGACTAGCCCTGAAAACTAAAACAAGTCAGTAAGAAAGACACAAAAATTATAAAAAGGAAGTCAGAATTCTCACCTAGGATTAAAGAAAACTATAAAACAGCTATTAGTAGCAGCGGCATGAGCTGCAGCAGCTAGGAGTCCAATGTGCATGCTATCACTGGACAATACAGATGATGGCATTACAGTTGGTGGCCGAATGGCACGGCGGATTCCCAAAAGAAGCTGATTCTTTTCATTCCTAATGATTGGTTGTTACCGAGTTAAGTATCATAAAGCAATGATGCACATGGGCTAATAAATGTAGATGATGGGTAAGAAAGGAAAAAAGACTATATGATATACCAAATAAAAAGAACAGAATCTCCAGCAACTAGTCTTTTGGCACTAACAAACACACTCCAGCCTGTGGTAAGAAGATGCCTTTTGGGCTGTCCTGCAATATGAAGAATAATAATGTTGGTTCCAACAGATAGCTAAAAACTGAATTAACAATCTCATAACAGAAGCTACTATAATGAAATCTAGTTTCAAAAACAAGTTGTTAAAGCAGTTTCATAATAAAATTACCTTGTGCCATCATGATATCCATCCATGTGATGAAATTAATTTTCAAAGGCAAGAAACAGCTTCTTGAATGAATTAATTATACCACATAATGAATTAATTATACTACATACCAGAATATCACTCGACAGCAGACAGCTTATAAGTTGGCAATAAAATAGCATCTATATTCTATCCACTTTGTGTCCAAATGTAAACTAATATGTTAATTGACACAAAAACTTCAACTATCCACAAGGAAATTTAGATGCTTCAAGAGAATAATTTTGGAACACTCACAATATGACACCAATATACAGTTCTCACCTGGTAAATGTTTTTTCTACCAGTTAACTATGAACTTTGGAACGCCTACAATATGACAAAAATATACAGTTCTCGCTAGATACATGTTTTTCCTACAGTTATCTATGAATTTTATAAAATATCAAACAAGATGGAAACTAAGCACACCACTTTAGAAACAGGTCCCTCCAAAAACATAGACACATACTCTTATGGTATAAATATACGCAATATACAAGTCTGATGTACTAAAATATTAACGGGAATGTTTGCAAGATATGAAGCCACCCAACTTTGGCTCACAAATGAGAAGTACCTTTAAATGCCTCCATATGGTATAAACGCATACACCCCATAAATTGTGTACTCTGAAGAAATAAAAGAGTATTATTGCTCTTTCATTACATGAGAGCGAGGAAAAGACATAAGCAATGGTGTGTTGTTCCCAAAACCCGAGAGAATCAAAAGACACTGACATAAATGACATGCAAAAGGGAATAAACATCTACTAGAAACTTTAATAAATGGTGTTAGGATCCCTAAGATATTATTAGAATCATAATCACAATCATCCAAAGATATGATTATGATTCTACATATCTCTAAGATATTGTTATATAATCATTGAGATATGATTATGTAATCCTAATGATTATTTAATCCAAATGATTATTAGTATATTTAGTTTTTATATTTAACTGTATGTAATGCCTATATAAAGGTATATCTCTTGTAATTCTAAGTATTCAGAAATATAGAATTGTCTTATTCCTTTACATGGTATGAGTGTCAATTTATCCTTGGGTTTTGTGATTATGTCTGGTTTCTCTCCTTTAGAGTCATTGTTCAAGCCCGCACCACTATATGCGTGTGAGCCTCACGCGCCCCATCTTCTTCGACAGTCTTGACAACACCGACGACGACGAAATGCTCAGATTTTGTCGGTCATTCGTTCCCTTTTCACATCAAGTTCCACATCTGACTGTTTTTTTCGGGGTTTTATGTCATGAGGTGATTTGGCAAATTTTATTTAGATGTTTTGAGTTGTTTCGGAATAGTTTAAACTTTTTCCGTTGTGCATTTTCCAGCGATTTTAAACCATCCAAACCTCTGCATATGTTCCCATTGTGCATTCTCCAACGACATTAAAACATCCAAGTCACCGCATATGTTCCTGTTGTGCATTCTCCAGCAATGCTAAAACACCCTAGTCTCTTTGTGGTTCTTGTACCGATTTCATTTGTAACAAGCTTGGTGCATATCATACATATGCTCCAGCTTGAGAGGGAGTGATAATGCTAGAATCATAATCATAATCATAATCATGCAAAGATATGATTATGATCATACATATCTCTAAGATATTGTTATATAATCATTGAGATATGATTATGTAAGCCTGATGATTATTAGTATATTTAATTTATATATTTAACTTGATGTAATGCCTATATAAAGGCATATCTCTTGTAATTCTAAGTATCCGAAAATATAGATTTGTCTTATTCCTTTACAAATGGTTTCAGGAAACCTTATTATCACTTCTTCATACAAAAAAGAAGCAAGAGAAACACTCACCAATATCATTGTATGTTAATATAGTTAGCCAAGAGCAAAAATCTTATTTTCCACCAGTAGAATCGTGAATAGATGGATTAGAGCACAAAATTATTTATTGAAAATAATAATAAACATAACGATGTATGATATTACTGACATTCTAGAACAGATTACCAACTATTAAAAAATGAAATAAACAAATCCTCAATCCCTACCTCGAAAAATATGCCTGAACCTCCACTCAACATCATGGAGATCCCTTGCAATGAGTTCTTGAGCCGGTGGCTGCTGTGAGAAATCCTGCAACCAAAAATAAAAGAACATTAAACGATCATAAGCAGTAGTTAGTTCGCTTAAAGTAGTAGAACTGTAGAAGCCAGAATAGAGACTACCAGTGGAGGGAAGACTTTCTCGGCAGCACGACGAGGAACAGAAAACCCTCCATGTGTGCTAGTATCGCTAGCAGTCAAAGTCTTGCAAAAATAATTTGTGGGCTGCTTGCTTGGAATCCCCAATTCCATGGGAACAAATGTATCCTTCTGCTCTTCCTGTACCAAAAACAATTAAAAAACTAATTTTAGGCAAAGTTTATATTAAATAACAAACATATTAGCAATTTAGAAGCATTGTTATCTAAATTCAAAGCAAAATGAAATTAGAGTTACCGGCGACAAAGGCTGCAAAGTCATTTGCGCATACACTTCATCTGTTTCAATATCTGCCTGAAATTCCACAGTGTCAATACGATTTAGATAATACCGAACTGGAGTTGTAGAAAACAAAATAAGAACCTACATGCATAGTGACATTGTGAAGTTGGCATATCAACTGCGGTGACAAATTTGGGTAATTGGGAATGTGGCCATCAACTTCTTTGTTAGTTGTGGCAGCTACCTACAAATTAATTTCATTTCAAACCGGAATCACATATACAATAATATTTCTTAATAAATGAAATTGACACAAGTATATACAAACTCCATTATTTATATAATTTAAATAAAAATTAAAAAAAAAAACCTGCTCGCTATGCCCCTGAGGGAAGTAAACCACACGGGTGCCCACCGTTGGCAGGGACACCAACGGCCCAGCGCAGGCGTGCCATAGCTCCGAATTCAAGCACTTATTATCCCCTATTATCATCAAATTCACATTATTAAATTTCCCCAAAACTGAAAAAAAGAAATTAAAAATGAAAAAATAAACCAAGCGAAAGTGAAAGTGACACACACTCACACACAAGAAATTGGAAATAATTAAAAATTACAAAGTGAAAAGAATGAAGAAGCAATAGATAAGATACCTTCATGACCCTGATGACACAAACCTGATGTTGAAAGCTTCATTCATACACACTTTATTTTATTTATTTATTAACATATAATTTATAAATATACTAAAGAACTATCTTCAATCTCTGTCTAGAAAGTAATACACACCATAATTTACAATTAAATCAAAATCAAACCAAACTTTTCTGAGATCGCCATAGGAGATAGCTCAATGAGTTTTTTTATTTATTTATTTTTAAAATTTTTAAATGTTGTGGCCCTATCTCAGTCTCACTTTTTACTGAAGATATGGAAGAAAGGCTATATTTGAAAAGAAAGAAGAAGGGTGACGTCAATAGCAGTCAATAAGAGAGGAGTCTTATGAATGGACCCGACCAAAGCTTCAACCTGAGGGCAGAAGAGAGAGAGAGAGAGGGGGAGATTTGGGAAAGTGTGGATCTTGACCGTTGAAAATATCCGTATTGTTTAAAATTGACCGTTAATTTTCGGGACTGATATGACAGCAGGCATGTGCCCCCATTCTTCAATAGTCGTTGTCAGAGTACGGATTTTATTTTAATATTTAATTTTCCATTCCCTTCTGTTTTTTTATTTTAAGTTGGTGAAGCGTGTTACTAACGTTAATGATATATATATGTATATTTTTTTTTAATTTATTATAACTTTTTTAACATTTGTGTTAATACTCGTGAAATCATAATACCTATGTTAATTTATATTTTATTATTTATTTCATAATTTATAAAATATCTTATATTTTCTGTGTAATATTTTATATCAAGCGCAGGCTTAATTTTAATTTCTTTGTGACGCTGACGCCAAAAGCAAAGGGATCCTGCTCCGGGCCATAGGTTTTTTTTTTTTTTTGATATTATAGTTAATAAATTTGATAAAAGATTAATAATAATTTCGCCTTGTGTTAACACATTTATTAATTAATTGTCTCGTCTATCCGTACTCAACACCAAGTTATATCCGTTTTCGTGTCGTCATTAGCTTGCTTTGGATCAAGGACCTCGTAAACAACTCACTTGCGCAAGCACTTTGACAATGAATTGGTAACCTGAATAAACTGATCATTCAATCAATAAATGATATTTATTTCAGTTTTAATTGAAACACGTCTTGACTTGATAATCTTATAAGAACAGTCCTATATAAATTTTTCTCTTTTGATTTGCTTGTGCAAGTGAGTTTTTACGAGGATGCAACCTGAAGGGCTTGAAAATTTTCAAAGGCATGAGTGAGGTTTATGGAATTGAGCCTGGAGTCCAATTGGGGAAGAGCTGGGATGCTAGAAGCAGCAAAAAATTAGGCGAGGGATGCCAATGAAACCAGAAAAATATGTATCGTTGAATTTGGAGCTGTTGTGTTAGGAAAGGGAACTGATGACATGTAGAGTGTCGGTGCCCAAGAATAGATTTGAAATTTATTAAGCCATTCATTCAATAAAGGAAAGAGGAAATGCAAAGAAATAATGAAACAGCACCACTATCATATGTATGGTCCGGTCCTTCCATTGAGAATGAGATTATCCAAAATCAGTACACATTATATCAAATGAGGTGACAAACAGTAACCAACAATTTCATGGAGAATTTGAAGCTTGATGCATCCTTTAGGGCTAATCACAGTTTCATGGAGAATTTGTCAACTCTCATGCCAATGAGGCGGACGTGGATGTGATAAACTGACTGACCTGCAATATAATAATTGAAGGTCAATTTCTGATATAATCTGTATATTCACAGAATGTAAAATTCAATATATTTGATGGTTTTATGCAATAGATGGAGAAAATATAGTAACATCCAGTTGGCCCATCATTAATCACAATTCTGAAGCCGTCATCTAGTCCTTCCTGTTTAGCAACAAGCTTAGCAGTGTAAAGAAGCCGGCCAAGAATTTCTCAATGCCTTTTCTCAATGCCAAGAATTTCTCAGAGAGGTAAACCTAATCTTTTAAAATTAGGATCAATTCATACAAGTTGCTCCCTATATTCTCAGTATAGAAACCCAGCTTCCGCCAGTAAGATATCTCGACTTAAAATGCGCTTCAGCTTCACTTAGCTTGGAAAAGAAATCTGTGCTCTTCAGAAAAAGCTCAAGAAAGTTTCCACCCAAAATTAAATGTGAACATCACATTTAATGCCTAGAACTTAGTGTTGCTTATATGCCCTAAATCCAATATGGATAAATATGTAATTTTATATTATTGTATTGTTTAATAAAATTTTGCAGTTTATTTATAAATATTATTCATAAACAATTATGACTACTTGTAAAAATAAAGTCCTTAGAATGACGATTAAAGAAATTAAATTAAGTTTAATTTATGAGATCCAATCATTCTTAAATGTTCCTGATCGTATGATTATCAATATAGGACATTGATAGATCCAGTTTAGGTCGGCATATCTTATATCTGCTTTCTTATCGAAGGAATGTAGCTGACCTCATAAGCTACTAGTGAAGGTGTTCACTTAGTCTAACATATGGATTTTTGTTCGAGAACAAGTACATCGAACTGACCCGCTTGAGAACACATATGGAGTGTTATCCACATGTCTATGAGATTTCTTTTTGTAACGATAGTATGAACGATCCTTAGACTTGAGATCTCCATGGTATCTTGTGTTGGGGTTGGTGCTCAGAGCGCCAATCCGCATCGTATTTATGTCTGATTCATTAATACGATCAATTATTTTTTTCCATAATATTACTAATTTATGGTTGCGCCTCTTATTTTTATATATGTATTCGATCTGATTACGATTAGATTGAAACTAAATGTGGTTTAGTGATATGTATATATTAGACAAAGGCCAGATAATATATAATGCAGTACACAGTTACGAATGTAGTTTGTAATTGATATTGGGAAGTGTCACTGTTGAATGTATATTATCAAATATAGTTCATGGTCAAGATTTACTAACACGGGTCGGTTAGTCAAATCCGTTGAGACCAGTACATGTCGTATATCGAGACTTGGTCCGATGATTTATCGTAATGAACTATGAGTCTAGGGAGACTCGTATAGACGTGTAGGTGTTTATAGTGGATAAACACTGAACGACTTGACCGGTGCGTAATCATACGCGTATAACGCAAGCGCACGTATCGTTCAAGTAGTATAAAAAGTATCGATCCCATGAGGACTTAATACCTAATCTATTAATTTTATGAGGTCAAATGATTACTAGTATCTAACAGGTTGATTGATTGATTTGAAATGGTTATGATTTTGAATTTAAAAACAAGTAAATAAAATTGCACGAAAGTAGGTTTAAGAAAATTCAATATTATGAAACTATCTAGGGTTGTGAATCTTTCTAATATCCTTTAAAAGATGAAGTGGTTATTTCATGTTGGTGTAATAAATCGGTTTACTAACCTGGAACACGAAATTATGCGAAAGCCTCTGTCGATGGTCAGACGCAAATACCCAGTATAACCCAATTGAACCATATGTCTATGTCAACCAAATTACCTGGATTCATTAAGATTAAGTTCCAATTATGGCTACCCCCGCCCGACATGTATATGTCTATCCTGTAAGGAAATCTATTAAAGGGTTATCTATCCTCAAGGAAGATCGTGAGCTATTAAGTATAAGGCTGAAACCTAAAATTCCTTTGTCAAGTTTATTTTAGATTTACCAGATCAATCTTATTAGTGGCCAATTAACAAGACGCATTAAGCTTAAGACTTAATAAGTAAACCTTTAAATTACCCAAACTATAAAATAACCTCTTATAAACCAGTGATATTAGAATTCATCACAACCCCAGATAACTAACTTAGTTACGACACATAACTAGGGCTAGTAAAAACTTAAAAGTAAAAGACATAAAGTAAAAATGCTGAAAAGTAATTACGGTAAAGTAAAAGCTGAAAAGTAAATTACAATAAAATAAAATGCTAAGGTAAAAGGATCAACTTTTACTACTACTAATTTAGATATCTCCCTTAATATAATATATTAACTTGTGATTATTTTACCAACCAGCCATATAGGCGGTAACCTGATTAAGTCAAATTAAGTCCAACTAGCCATAAAGGCGGAACCAAAATAAACCTGCCATATAGGCGGTAAGAAAATTTAATTACCAACCGACCAATCAGGCGGTATCCTTGCTTAGTCAGGTTTAAACCAGTTTAAAATGAATTACCAACCGACCAATATAGCGGTATCCTCATTAAGCCAAATTTTAAATAGTGAATATATTATATTTAAGGGAGATTAATCTAAATAGAAATAGTAAAAGAATTACCTTTCACCCTAGCAGGGAAAGTTATCTCCTCATGGTTGAATAGTAAAAACTGTAAAAGTAAAGAAAGCAATTACTATTACTATTACAGAACGTAATTAAAATCAATTACAAAACTGAAAATAAAATAAACTAGATAGAAGACTCCCTATTTACATCAGAGAATTCAGAGAGGAAGGTACATCTGAAACTGAAATTTTGAGCTCTATTTATAGGAGTCAATAAGGGCCGTGCGTCGCGACGCGCTGACGTGTCAGCTCGTGATTGGTCGGCTCAAATTGTAAGTTTTTCTTCAAAGTCTTCAACATGAAAATTGTTTCTAACATGCTTAGCATCATTTTTTGTTGCTTTGGTGTTGTCTCTCTTCTTATAGTTTGTGTTTATTTTGGTTGTGAACTTTGATGAATGTAAGTAAGCTTGAAATGGTTTCAAAGCTTTACTTTTGATTTTTGGAAAATCAGTTGCCATTCTAGAGTTGGTAAGCCACTACTTGGTGACCTAGAATTGTTCTAGAGTTGTTTCAAAGTGGTGAGGCTAGATTGGTGAAGTAATGAATGAATTAAAGTGTTGGATTTTGTAAATTTGGTGAAATTGGACAATTTGATGAAATTGAAAATTTAGGGTTCATAACCCACTCCAAATTTGGGGATTTTCATATATGTGATGTATTATGGTATGAATATGATGCATGTAAAGTTTTTGGTTGATTGGATTTGATCTTGGCATGTTTTGAACAAAAGGGACCATAATGTAATTACTTGAAAATTTGGGGTGCTCACGTCAATTACTCAAAAATTGGGGATTTGTGTTAAATCTGATTTTCATGCATTAGATGTGTTGAATTTTTTTTTTAGAAATGATTTAGAATCATCCAAAATTATATTTGATAATTTTTGGGCTGAAATAATCAATTTACAATGTTTTGGGGTAATTCGGTAATTACCAAGAAATTTGATATCTTGTGTAATTTTTCAGAATTTGATAATTGGATAATTAAATAAATAAGTTTATTTAATTGATCCGAGAAAAATTTTGAAATCGAAAAATTTTGATTTTCCGCGATTCCGCTGCGTTACTGATATTCCCCCTTAAAACCCCATCAAAATGGTATCAGAGCGAGTCTGATTCTGGCCACCCTAATATGATTATGCCTTTTAAATTTAATGTTTAATTTATTCTTTACTCGTTGCATGCATGTATTTATTTAATTTGATTAAATAAATTAAAAGAATCTTTTGCGGAAAATCCCTAAATAATAAGGTTTTATGTAATTTATTTATTTGATGCATATTACATGATCCGTCTTGTCAATACGGTTTATGAATATTTTTCCATGACTACATCTGAGACCGTGCCTCTGCTGTGAGGGTGTAGCCGATAGAGATTTATTTATACCGGATGTATGTCAGATACTAGATAAATTCAAGCGAAAGCGCAATCCTGAACGTGCCCTAGCTGTCAGGGTTAAGCAAGTAGCTTGAGTTTATCATTGACGAGTTTAACCTTGGTACGTCTCCTTGTGGGCCTGCCTTAGCAGTCACAACGAGAAACGACCAGGACCGGAAACCCAGGAGTCACTAGTGAGTGATTGACAAATGAGTTGTCTACCTGATGAATATACGTAGGCGAGACTGTGCCTCTGCTGTGAGTCGAAATATATTAATGGGGTCCACTTCCCATTATGTAATTCGATTTAATTATTGAATTCTCTTTTTCCGTTGGGGATTACGTTATTACGTAAAATAATGGGAGGCACTGCTAAGTTTAAAAATTCCATAACTCAAGCAGTGTGTGTTATTATGGAAATTACCGCTTGTTTGTTTCCTTATTCTATTGTTTATATAGAATTGAACTTTTATTTACTACACACATATTTTGATATGTTATCTGACTTGACTCTTGGTTGCAGTTATTCTAGAATAGGTTCGAGATACTACTAGACTATGATATTATTATATTGGTCTAAACCATCGGAAACTGTTGTTCCGATTTTCTTGAAAAATTAAGATGGTTAATGACTTAGTTTCTAAGTCATGATAGATAATCTAAATAGATATCCCTTTTAGGATATAATACTTTAGAGAGAATATTTTCTTATGCAGTAAGAATTGACTTGAATTAGTTCGTCTCGAGATTCTTGACTGGCATTAAGAAAGCCCCATTAGGTATTTGTTTATCTAGTAATGACGTTTCTTAGCTTTAATGACTTTTAGAGGCAATGTGTCTGACACAATTTGCTAATCAGTTATTTGCAATTTTGTGAATAGTTGAATGCAAATAGTAAAGCTAAATAAAGGAGATGGGTATAGTTGTGTATAGAAAATATCGATTTTCACAATACTACAACTATAGGTTTTTGATACCAGATCTCCCATCTAGTTATTTAAAATATTATTTAATAATTATTTTGATATTTGATATCGGAACTTGCGACTATTGGATAGTTACTTGTTCTTTATAAACAATTATTATATATTTTAAATATAACTAGTAGTGTCATTGACGTTGAGATAAGCATTAAGAAAAATTATTCGGTAAAGTAAATAATTTAGAACGGTGCTTTATGAGATTTTATCACTTAAGCATTGGATGCTTATTCCGTATGGTAAATGATGGTTTGATACGAGATCACACCACATATCATTATCCATTTAATGAATATTGTATTCGGGAAGGTGATTAAGATCTTGTTTAACCAATGATTTGTCATTGGACCACCAGATTTATTAAACTGATACATAAGATGTATGTAGTTTAATGAATTGTAATTGCTTAAGGTAGTTTTCTTTATTTCGTAACTTAGTTTATGAATTGTCATAACTTAGTTACGTGTTTCTGAAGGAACACATATTGAACGTCTTGAAAGTATCAAGAACTTTCAATCTGTTCTGATGAAACCTAGATTGAACATTTTTGACTTGTTCAAATATATTCAATCTAAAGTTTTTTGAGAAATCTATCCTTAAAATTCATTGCATGTCTTTGAATTGTTCAAAGATCTTTGATATGATCAAACATATGAATTTAAAGCAATTAGTTCTAAGGTTATTCAATGAATATGATTCTTACTCAATATTAAACTTCCACGATTTTATATTGATCGAATTGGTCAGTGAGAGTAATTGAATCTTATATGATTTGATTCAATGATATTGAGTGTTACCGAATTAGTTTTCAATACTCTTGGGGTTATGCTCCATTAAGACTAGTTCATCCTTTTAATTTAGGTTCCATTAATTTCTACAGTTACATATATGATATGTATAGGTAGAAAATCTGAATCTTGAAAAGTTTGAGATTTGAATCTTTCTTTTATATAATAGTTATATAATGGAAATTACTTACACCTCGGAGGTATAAGTAAAAGTTTATCATTTATTCTATTTGATAGAATATTGTATTCTATTTGATAGAATATCTTTCCTACAATCCTAAGTAACAAAATTATTTTATTACTTAGTGTGTAACATCAGATGATAACTATTGTAGAAAGGACTTGACTTATTGAAGTCAAATGTGATAATGATAAATTATAAATGGAACTACGTAATTAATAAGATGAAACAACTCTTATACATCTTCTATATAAGTCTAATAGGATATCAGAATCATTTACGAGTATTTGATACTTAATGGTTCTGTTGTTTTCTTACCGAAGAAAATTATCCTATAACTTATAATGGAAGCGATATTTGATATCGATTCTGGAAGTTCACTATTGAACCATAGATCTTAGATTGTTCGTAGCTTACTACGATCAAGTTTTGAACTTGATTAAGCTTTAATTATGAATTAGTTCATGATATGTGCTAATTGTTTGCGCAACAAAAGCAGTGTGAGCTTGTTAAAGGTTTGGCCTTTATAGTATGACAGTGAGAAAAGTTATACTCAGCAATCTATTGTAGATTCTGAGAAAACTTGTCTCTAGTCACGCTAATTGAACAATTAAATATATATTGGTTAATGTTGATATTAAACTGTACATTTTAGCTAAAGAATGCAAAGTGGCGTTTTTGAATGACTTATTCAGATAAGAGATCAATTGTGATTTCTTTGTTTGAAGAGTTCATTCTGGAATGGCCCTAGAGTTTGTGTTCTACTGAGATCGCAATTTAGTGTGCTAGCTTATAGAGCCTATTGTAGACTCGGATAAGTCTTTCGGAAATCTGTGTTCTCTGTTTTTTGATATTGTCAGATTGTCTGATATTGTCAAATTATAGAGAATACATATGTGATTGAAGGGTTAGTGGGAGGGAACAAATTACTCTATAGTGTTATATATCCTAACAACATTATCATTATTATAGTAATAATGAGATGTTTGTAAAGTAAAAGGTTTACCTAAGTCTTCTTTACTCCGTGAATGCAGTGGGAGTAATCTCTGTTATATTCGATATAAAGTTTTTTATAAGATATAAAACTAAGAGACTTGTGAGATACTCCTATTATTCGTGCATCAGATATGATCTAATAAAAGACACAACAAGGCTATATGTATGACAGTTAGTATAACAGTTTGACAGTTAATGTGTGTCTTATATAAAGTATTCATCTTTCGTAAGGATGATTCCTTTTTCGAAAGAGATATTGATTATAATGTCTAATCAATTTTATGTATCATTTAATGATGGCATAATAAACACTTTATTATGTGCAATTAAAAATATCGATTTAATCGTAATTGTTACGAGTTATTTTGATACCCTATAGACCATTTGATAGATCTTGAAACATGTTCTTTATGATCTTTGAGATATTAAGAACGAGTTTCTTATTCATGGAGCATTAAGTCTGCAAATGTTTGAGTCATATTAGTTTTGAGTCTAATTATGACGCTAGACTATCTACGTCATAAAAAGTCAGAAACCATGCAGTGAGAGTGTCACTGAGAATTCTACTTTCTCAGTGGAATTAGATGCAACTTATGAAGTTGCATAGTGACCTTATAAACTAGAAGTTTTGTATTGTTGTTGTGCTTACGGTTGTCTTCATAGTATTTTGGATTTGATCCCTAAATACTTGGACAACTCAGTAGCTGTAGCACAATACTGATGTAGCATCAGAGTCATATTAATGTATAATTTAGATTCTACAAAGTATGAATGATGCTGGCTATGGGAAACGATGGAGTTTGTTTTGACAAACTCAATATGTTATAGCAGACCTACTTCTTGTTGCCTACCTCTTAAGTGCCAGGTGAGCTTTTGAGGTCCATGTGTATACGATACACATTGAGATGTATTTATGATACCGTGGATTGGCACAATAGCAAGTGGGAGAAATTGTTGGGGTTGATGCTCAGAGCGCAAATCCGTATAGTATTTCTGTCTGATTCATGAATACGATCAATTCATTTTTCTATAATATTACTAATTTATGGTTGTGCCTCTTGTTTTTATATATGTATTCGATCTGATTACGATTAGATTGAAACTAAATGTGGTTTAGTGATATGTATATATTAGACAAAGGCCCGATAATATATAATGCAGTACACAGTTACAAAGGTAGTTTGTAATTGACATTGAGAAGTGTCACTGCTGAATATATATTATCAAATATAGTTCCTGGTTAAGATTTACTAACACGGGTCGATTAGTCAAATCCGTTGAGACCAGTACATGTCGTATATCGAGACTTGGTCCGATTGTTTATCCCAATGAACCTTGAGTCTACGGAGAATCGTATAGACGTGTAGGTGTTTATAGTGGATAAACACTGAACGACTCACCGAAGATTCTTAATGGATGGTACACCAACGTCAATAAGAATCTTCTCGGGTTGAGTAGCATAGTGGTCATTCGACTTGAGATACCACTGTGGATGCATGAGACATCTTCCACACTTAGATGGCAGTCACGTCACCGATCTATTTAGATCAGACCTCCGCCTGTTCGTTGGGTGTGGACCGATCCTCAGGATATCATGTGTGTATCAAGAAAAGATCTGTCAGTTCTGTGTACAGAGCATAGGTAGTCCATAAATGATTAGCAGTATGTTAAATCTGTGGCCACAGTATACTTTGGAAGTAAGTTCTGAATGTTATTTAGAGATTGCTAATAGATACGTCGACGAGATTATACATATAGAGATTTGACGTTTATATCTATATCTCTGGGATAATCCGGATACCTGTGACGGAGGGATTATACGTATGCAATGACCTCGACCTATATGATTCAGCTAGTTTATCTGTGATCGTCATAATTTACGGGTGGGTAGATTATGGACACGAAATTGGATTTTGTGACGGATATACCTGAATCTAGAGAGTCTCACTAATGAAACATACGCGTAGAGCACTATGGCGACTTTTATGAATAATGTTGATTATTTATAGATCGTTTAAACGTTAAACGAAAAATACATGCAAACGGGTCGAACCGTCATTTCCTAATTAATGTGTATTTGTATTTAATATATGATATTATTAAATACACATTAATAAATTATCAAATAAAGGTATTTGACATATATCATTAATATATGTATTTGAAATATTTAAAGTAAATATATAATACATATATTTGAGATATTTGTATTTGATTAATTAATTAATTGTTTAATTGTTAAATAATTAATATGGTTAAAATATAAATATCTTACCAAATGATAAAGTTAGGAAATTATTATTAGTGTAAATGTTTGACTTTACATTAAAAGGAAATGATTGTCAAATTGAGTTTGACTTCTTAAGATATTTGTTTTAATTGTTAAAAATTGAATATATCAATTTCCTTTTATTTTTGTTATTTTCGGCCATCACCCTAAAATAAATATAATTGTTATATATATATATATAGTTGCTTTATTTGACTTTAAGAAAATCATTAAATGGTTTGATGATGACTTTTGCAAGTTGATAAAGCAAAAATTAAATGAAATAAAAATATCATGATATTTTGTATATACACCACCAACTTCGGCCAAGGGCTATTTGGAACAAATATATATTGTTTTGTTTCATTTTTATGGTTTAGACAAGTTCATTAGACACCAAACATAATACAAAAGTAGTTGAGAGAAAAGCTTGAAGGCTAATGGAAGATGACTTGGAAAATCATGGTTTTGTAAGTTTTTCTTCAAAGTCTTCAACATGAAAATTGTTTCTAACATGCTTAATATCATTTTGTGTTGCTTTGGTGTTGTCTCTCTTCTTATAGGTTGTGTTTATTTTGGTTGTGAACTTTGATGAAAGATTGATGCATGTAAGTAAGCTTGAAATGGTTTCAAAGCTTTACTTTTGATTTTTGGAAAATCAAGTTGCCATCCTAGAGTTGGTAAGCCACTTCTTGGTGACCTAGAATTGTTCTAGAGTTTTTTCAAAGTGGTGAGGCTAGATTGGTGAAGTATTGAATGGATTAAAGTGTTGGATTTTGTAAATTTGGTGAAATTGGACAATTTGATGAAATTGAAAATTTAGGGTTCATAACCCACTCCAAATTTGAGGATTTTCGTATATGTGATGTATTATGGTATGAATATGATGCATGTAAATTTTTGGGTTGATTGGATTTGATCTTGGCATGTTTTGAACAAAATGGACCAAAATGTAATTACTTGAAAATTTGGGGTGCTCACGTCAATTACTCAAAAATTGGGGATTTGTGTTAAATCTGATTTTGATGCATTAGATGTGTTGAAAAATATTTTAGAAATGATTTAGAATCATCCAAAATTATATTTGATAATTTTTGGGCTAAAATAATCAATTTACAAAGTTTTGGGGCAATTCGGTAATTACCAAGAAATTTGATATATTGTGTAATTTTTCAGAATTTGATAATTGGATAATTAAATAAATAATTTTATTTAATTGATCCGAGAAAAATTTTAAAATCGGAAAATTTTGATTTTCCGCGATTCCGCTGCGTTACCGATATTCCCCCTTAAAACCCCATCATCTTGTATGTGGATCATATATGCTTTGACATTACACCTCCGCAGTCCATAGCGAGATTGTGCATAGGGTAATGATTGGGCAATATGAAAAGCGTACGAAGATAGTGAGTGATCAATTAAATGATTCGCCGCTCTAGATAACATAGAGTCGATATCCCAAGAGGCGCGATTTGACATAAGTGATAATATAAGTTCATGGCCATGGCGAGTTCTGAAAGGAGTTTTAGAAACTCTCTATATATATTATCAGCTTAAGTCAATGTTCTAATAGGCATGATTTAATAGAATAGACATTTTCCATAATCTAGAATCGTTGGCAGGATATGTATAAGGTGAAAGGATTGAATCATACGGTAATCGTATATGGAATAGGTTTCACTAAAGTTAGTATTCTTTCTTAAATTGGGGGTTATGATGTATTGTTAGATGCCGCTCTTGATCTATGGAAATTAGTTTTTTAATTAAGGAGTTAATTGAGGATAAATTAATTAGATTAATTTTATCGAGACTTATGAAGTTTATAACTATCTCAATTGTCATTCTAGATTAATTAGAAATTTGTTTCTATGTTTCTAGGCTTCGATATGTGTTGCTTAGAATTTTCTCTACTCTTTAAGCATGTAATTAAATGATTGGGAACTTGTTTGAAGGATGTTTGCATGTATGATTAACAAAGAAAGCATGAAATTGGTTCATTAGCTCTCTTTTGATTATTTGATAATCAATTGTCATTCTAGAGTTGTTAGGCCACTCATTGATGACCTAGAATTGTTCTTGTGTTATTTCAAAGTGGTGAGACTTATTTGGTGTTGTGAAAATTGAATTAAATTGTTGAATTTAATTAATTTGGTGTTAATTTGTTCAAATGAAGAATTTGTAAAATTAGGGTTCTTAACCCTTTCCAAATTTGGGGCTTTTCATATATGTGTTTTGTATTGATGTATATATGATGTATATTAAATTTAGTAATGATTGGATTTCATCTTGACTTGTTTTGAACAATATTGGACTAAATTGTAAAAGTTAAAAAGTTTGTGTCCTCGGCAATTTTGGCATTTAGTGGGTTTTGTGTTGCAATTTGTGTTTTCATGTATTGGACATGTCAAATACATCTTGATAATGATTTGGAATTACTTAAATATGTATTTGACAATTTGAGGACCAAAATGAACAAAATGCAAAGTATTGGGGCAATTAAGTAATTAAGAAGAAATTTGATTTTTTGGGTAAAAATTTCAGATTTTAAGTATTGAGTAATTAAAATAAATAAGTTTATTTTTTTGCCCGAGAAAAATTTTTGAAATCGAAAAATTTTAATTTTCCGCGTTCCGCTGCGTTACCCGATAATACCCCTATTAAAAAAACCCCAACACTGATATGTTTGTGATAAAATATATCATAATTATAATTGGTTGATAATGTTGAAAACTTATTCACTTTGTCTTTCACAAAATTTGAGCTCGTCAATTATATTTGTCATATTAAACCCGCTCAAAAGGATTCTAGTTCTGCAATTTTTGTTTTGTTTTAAATTGTCTCTTTATGTTTCTGATTCATCGTGCAGATTCCACATAGGTCCATCAGTGTTTTAGTACTGGCCTGGTGATTCTTCTGATGTCTAAGGAGCTGATGCAAATGAAGTCTTTATATTTACGATTACTATTTGGCCACTACAAAAGACCAGAAACTTAAAACTGTCAATTGCAGTTTATGCTCTCTCTCTCTCTCTTTAAATTTCTCTCTATTTGATTTCAAATCTTTGCGAACAGCTTTAAGTACTTTCAAATTTCAAGTATAAGTTGTGAGGTTGAACAAAAAAAACCCTTTTGAAATTTCAGTCAATTTGGATTAAGTAGTGCTTGTACTTGATCCTTAAGATTTATTTTTGACACTCTTTATTAAGCTGGTTTATTAAAGCTCTGTATGTTTTTGTTTGTATAATTGTTTGCCATGAAATGGTTTATCACTTTGTTTCCTTTTAAATTGCATCTTGCTTCTGCAAAACATGTTTTGAGATGTTTGTTGATTTAATTTTGATGTTTTCTCGGTATATGGTCTTATTGTACTTGGTTTAGTTTCTTGCTCTTAGATTGCTTATGCCTCTTTTTATGCAGCTAATATTTGATGCAGATTGCTTGTAATATTAATTTAATTATTGCCAGCAATAAGTTCTTTTACAATGATTTAATTATTATGGGTGAAAAACTTTTAATACGTCCATTTATATTTTCTTGGAGTTTTTTCTAGTTTGTGCAAATCTATTGATATTTGTCAAAACGGGTTAATATTGATCGGGAACTAGGGGTGTGCATTAATCGGTTTTAACCGATTAACAGAACCGTTCCGACCCATTTTTTATTACGGTTTGGTTAATTCGGTTAAATCGGTTATTGCGGTTAAAATTTTTAACTTTTTCGATTATTCGGTTCGGTTACAGTTATGAGATTCGTATAACCGAACCGATCGATTAACCGAAATAAAATCATAGTATTAGTGATTTTGAATTCCAAAAATACCAACAACTAATCAAAATCTATCTTGTTCCCTCACTTTCTTCTTCATTGAAACAGAAATAAGATGCCAAGAATCTCAAATCTCTGCCACTCGCATTGGCCCGGTGCCAGGTGGCAAAGACTCATCTTATTTTCATTGAACGCAAATTTTCAAGCTATACTCGATAGACCTCTAAATATAATATCCAAATATTATAAATATAAACTTTTAAGATTTTTATTAAAAAAATCCCAAAACGCCATCTGCATTACTTTGATTAGATAATTAAGTATAACAGCAAACAGATGTATTATGTTCATTTAATTAGTACTGGTATCTTTTTAATCACCAAGCCCCCAATGAATTGAAAGCATGATGATGAATATTGATGAACATTAATGAAACAAGTCTGCTATGAGATAAATATGAGATCCGACACATATCCCCAGGAACGGGCTTCTTCGGATTCAGGCAAGAAACAAAATCTAATAAAAAAAATGAAAAAAAACAAAAAAAAAAAAATTTACAAAAGAATAATAATGAAGCAGGCTTAATTAATTGTACTTAAGATGCCAAGCAAGTATCCCAAAAGAGCTTGTTTTTCACCATCTCACTTTGATGTGTCAGTGGTTCGACCGATTGAAACATTCCGAAAAAATTGATAGAACCGACCTACATCATATATAATTTTACTAATTAAAAATTATAAAAAAATATTAAATTTTAATTTATTGGATTGGTTAATAACCGAATTAACCATAACCGACCGAAATATAATGGTTAATTGGTTAATGGTTATGTGTCATAGATTGGTTAAATCGGTCACAGTTTTATTTAATCGAAAATTTCGGTTACGGTTAAAAAATCAAGGATGAACCGACCGATGCACACCCCTATCGGGAACCAGCTTTGACCATGGTCGATGCGAGTGGCGCATGAGGCAACGAAGCTGAGGCGAGGTGATATTTCAGTGAGGCGCGGCGATGCGACATGAAGCGCATGAAGCGTTGTGAGGCGAGAAGCGCAAGAGGCGTGCGCCTCATGGAAACAAAGTTGCTATTTAAGGAAATTTTGAAATCCTAATGCCTCATCTGCTACCTGCGATCTGCCTACCCAACTCTGAGAAGTTTCAGCCTCCACTACAGCCGGTGTTCTCCTCCACTACCGACGACTCCACCGCAGACGACTTCACCACCGCGGACGACTCCAAGGTATGTATCTTCTGAAACTTCTTATATTTTCTTCTTTCTTCATCTTTCTTCTTATTTTCTTCTATTCATCTTTCTTCATCAGTCATGAAGTGTCGCTGATTTTGTTCTCAAATTTTTTTTTTGGCGAAATTGGAATTCAAAGGTTATATTTCTGCTTTTAATTTGAGAAATTGACTCGACTCATGAGTCACCATGACTGTTCTCTGAATTTTTTTTTTATTATTTTTTTTGGGCCGAAATTGGAATTGAAGGTTATGTTTCTGCTTTTAATTTGAGAAATTGATTTGAAAATTTGAGTCATCGCTGTTTGTTTCTTCATTAGTCATGAGTCATCATAGCTGATTTAGTTTTTAATTATGCATATTGTCAAGTATTATGAATTTGACGAGTATATTTAATATAAAATTAGACTATATATGAAAAAATTACTATCTATTTATTTATTTTTATTTTTTTTACATTTATAAGTAAATGATGCATATATTACAAATTTAAAATTATTATTAATAGATGTGTGCCTCACTTTTCTGGCTCTGATTGCCTCGGTACGCCTCTCGCCTTTAACAACCTTGGTTTTGACAGTTTTTTTGCTGGAACTAAATTATGATTTTCATGCAGGACTTAGCAATCACTTCAAAGAAATGTATACATTACTGGATTTGACTCTTTAAGGGATTTTTTTTTAATGATATCAAAATTGAAAATTATCTTACTTGGAATAATTGGAATAAAGTATGGATATGATTAATTGTATGTTATATCTTGAGGAGCTTAAAGTAGTATTCTTACTCTATTTTTTTCTGAAGTAGGCATGTGTTAGGGACCTTGGTTCAAACAACAAGATTGCTACCGGAAATATTTCTACTGATGCAGAGATTACAAAAGATGGGCCTGATGTACAAAATATAGCTACAGCCCATGAAGTTGGAGGTCCATCAATTCACAAATTCTATGTTAGGAGAAGTAAGATGACAAGAAATGAGAAGGTTGAGGTGGCAAATTAGTTATGCAATGATGGGAGAATATTTTGAAGATTTGGGTGCTGGAACAGAATATATAAGGAGTAATTAGGGGTGGTGGGTGTGTGTGTTTTTCTTGTTGGTATTTTGTTGAATTAACTGTGAGTGCACAGTGGGCTGTTATCAGCATTTTTGTATCCCTGAAATTTGTAAGAAACGTTGATGTGCTGAAATGAAGGCCATAGCCATTTTTCCTTTTCTTTCCAGTAAGTACTTGTTAAGTATATATTCATTGCTTTGTTGAAATATTGCATTCACACTGGAAGTTTGAGTTACTTTGAAGAATCAAACGTAACAAATTAGTCCGACCTGCCGGATCCGCCTAAGAGGAATGACCAACACTAGAATGGATTCTAGGTTAGAGAGTGTCGAAAAAAATATGGAACAGTTCAATACACAGATGCATGATCTCAAGGGAAATTTGGATGAGGTGAAACAGAGTCTGGACACCTTAAGGGAGTTGAGAGATTTGGTGCTGAAATTACTAAAAAACAAAAACCCGATGAGAGAAGAATGTGAGTCCTCGGTTCAAGGAGAGAAACATACACACGAGCACGAGCCGGTACTACAACCACCTGACCCATCAAATAATGTAGAACAACCTCAACTGCAACCCAGAATGAATCCAATAGAGGAGGTAGAGTTTGAGGAGGATGAGAGTGTAAGAAAGATGATACTGAGACGAGTGGAGCTACCGTATTTTGATGGGACTGGCCCGGTTGGATGAGTGGCCAGAGCTGAATAATTTTTCAATGTTCATCACTTACGAACCGAGATGAAGATACCATTATCAATGATGAGCATGTAGGGCATGGCTCTTCATTGGTTTCGATGGCTAAGAAAGAAGAACACTGATTTAACCTGGGAACAACTCACTAACGAAATACTCCAAAGATTTTACGACTTGAGCATCGCGAATCCATATGAATTTTTAGCCTCCCTGAAGCAAGATGGAACTGTGGAAGAATATGTCGAACAATTTGAACGATTGGTGTCACATATAGCTGAACTTCTGGAAGAACAGTACTTGGGATACTTCCTGAATGGGCTGAAGGAGGAGATTAAACGTAAAGTGAGGTTGTTTGAACCTCAAGGAGTGACCAGGGCTATGGATATAGCCAAATTGATCGAGGCAGAGGCGATGGGAGATGCGAAGAAACAGAGGAATGGAGGTCAGTTTGGGGCGTGGGGAAGAAATTGCATATTGGGCCAAGGTGGGTGGGCTTATGAAAAAAGGGGAATGGGTACTGTAGTGGGATCCAAATACCATAACCAACTGGGAGGGTCGGGTTCTAATAATTTGGCCAAAACAATCATCAACCAAAATCAAAATCTAGCCACTTCCTACCCCTATAATCAAACTCATAATTTCAACTACCCTAATACCCAAAAATCTATTCATCTTCACTAGCGAGCACTGGTGGGTACTTCAGCAAACACCAACAATCGACAGCTTACAGCCGGTAACAGTAACAAAAGAACAGGATCAGATTCGGTTCACGGGGGGGTACAATTTGTCGTATCAAGAGTATGTGGAACAAAGAGAAAAAGGGTTATGCTTCAAGTGTGACCAGCCCTATACACCATTGCACAAATATGGTGTTAAATATTTGAGGATAATAATTTTGGCTGAGGATGAAGACCTTATAGATGAGGTTATTGAGGGCAAATCGACCACTAGAGATTCAGAACGAATAGAAGCGACCGATGGAAGGAAACCAGAGTTTGAGCTACCTATGTACGCAATCGGAGGTATATCCAAGCCTCGTACCTTGAAATTGAAAGGCAGAATCAAGGGGAAACCGGTGGTGGTCATGATTGACAGTGGTGCTAGCCACTGTTTTTTGTCAAAGCTATTGGTAGAGGAGGCTGGTTTAGCCGTTTTTGAAACACCCCCATTTAGGGTATGCCTAGGAGATTGTCATCGATCTATTTCACAAGGGATGTGCAAAGGAGTAGGATTAGAATTGGGAACTATCACGGTGGAAATTGATGGATTTTTATTTGATTTGGGGGGAGTAGATGTTATCCTCGGGGTGTCGTGGTTGGAGCAACTAGGGGAAGTTAGATTGGATTGGGGAAAAATGACAATGAAGTTCACTTGTGGGGGGAAAGAAGTAACACTAATGAGGATCCTTCTTTGTTCATGACATCGATGTCTTTAAAATCTCTTAGGAAAATGAATGAGGTAGAATTTTTCGGTGTGGTTTTAGGGGGTTGATCAGCCAGAGAGATGATCGCGATATATCTTAAACACCTAGTGAGGCAGCAAGGGACTTAGAATCTTTATTGGAAGCATACCAAAGTGTATTCAAGGAGAGGAATGAATTACCCCCAAAAAGGGAAACTGATCTTTCAATTGTCATAAAAAATGGATAGGGTATGGTAAGAGTCAGACCTTATAGATAAAAACAGATATTCAGGCAAACAGATATAAATAAATGTAGACAAAAATAGATATTCAGGCAAACGGTCATTCATCATCCACCGATTATTTCAACTAGTCACTTTGTCAATTCCTTATTATCTAACTGCTATAGAACTATGTTTTAGTTCATATGAGTCTAACCTAGATATTAGGCTCAAAGTCCAGGATAAAAGTGAAATTAGCATTTATCTTTTCCTAGAACTTTTTACTAAGACAAACAATCTCATCATTAGATAATTTTTTTTTTTGCAAAATGCGAATCCCTCAAACATATCCACTAAGATGCGTTTCAAGAGTTGATTCATTACTCTGCCATCTCTGATGAATTGATTTTTTTTATCTTCACGATTTTGTCAAACTTTATTCTGTGATATCCCCATTTTTACTTGGCTTGCTCTGCTTTAAGTGCTCTGTCTGTGTTTTTCCCTGCAAAAATAACACATAAAATTAAAAACTCTACAACATGTGTACACAAAATAAAAAAAATTAAAATTAAAATTTATTTTTGCATGGGTTGTCTCCCTACTAGCGCTAAATTTATCGTCTTTAGCTAAATATGACTGAAGTCCATCCGTCAAGGAGGTTTCAACGTGGTTTTGGATGTCCAATTGAGGACGATCCCATGTGCGTTGCTTTTGAAGGGTCTCTTCCAACAATGAGGTGACCAAAATAATTTTGTCTCATTCAGTGTTTGTGCCACCTTTTTAAACTTTGTCGCTCCAGTGGTCTGCAAAAGAAATGAAAATAAATCAGGAGGTCTCGTACAGTGCTTGACTTTGAATCATTGTTCAATTCTGTCAAGATTATGGGCAGTATCCTTGATGTGTACTCCCCAATACAATGATGTTTCTTCTGAAGTCATGAGATTTTCCATATAGTCAGACATTTGCTCTTCCTTTTGTCCTTCATCTTGCTCCACTTTTTCTTCACAGATGTATTTTAGTAATTCCTTGTTTAGCTCTTCATCTATCATATGTGCAATGCATGCTCCAAGATCTTCATTTTGAGGAAGCAGAGTTTCATCCTTATTCGTTGATGTGGTTGGTACAGACAGCTCCGCTACTTGTTCCTCATCAGAGACCGAAGAATGATCTAGATCAAGTTGAGATTCTGCTTGTTCCGGCTCCTGAACTGATACCTCTACCTCAGCCTCCTCATCTGTTAAGGTGTCATCATGAAACTCTTGGTACTCGAAGGCTTTATCAGTGTTATCAAAATTTGCTCTGTGAGGTATGTAGTTCTGGTTGTTGATTAATTGTCTCAATTGATTTATCAGCCTCCGTAAGGTTTTTAGTTGACTCATAAACATTTCCTGTTTCTTTAGCGTGTTCATCAACTGTCTTTCCATTGATGGTTTTGGTCCTTGAAGATCGTAGGTTGATGGTGGATAAGATGGAAAATCTGGTTCAATGAAATATGTTGGTTCATCATATAATGAAAGATTCTAATATTTCTGCCACCATGAATTGTAGTTGTACGTGCAATGATCGCTAAGGTGGTTACTGTTGGGTTTCTAAGGTCATCCCAAGATCATATTAAGCATGAAACATGTGAATACAAGAAGTAAGAATGGCGGAAACATACTTACAAAGAACGGTTGTAGGATGCGTTGTAAACAAAAATTTGATTTGAGAAGATCCTCCAAGCTCCTCTTTAATTGATGAATCCAAGCTCCAAGCTTTGAGATTTGAGATTCCAAGCTTTTGGGAATGGTTTCCCTATCACCTTATATGATTCCTTGATGTGCTAGCAATGGAGATTTTGCAACAAAATCACCAAGAATTTTCCTAGTGACTCTCGGCCAAGAAGGAAAAATTGGGAGAGAAAAAATGTCAAAAACCGTGAATGATGAGAGAAGAAAAGAAATTGCGTTGACTTGTGTAAATGATTTCCAAAAATCAAATAAAGATATACCAAATATTTGGTATTAAGTCAATCACCTTTCATTTGTGTGTTTTACAAGTTACCATCAATTCCTACACTAACTTCCATCACCATAAAGGTAAATGATTGCTATTGATGTGACTCGATGTGACTTGTGGGCCCCACTTGGATTCAAAATCCGAGTGGGCCCGCAAACACTCCTGGGCTCGGGTTCGTTAATTCCGAATTAACGAATTTTCCGTTGCGACGTAATTAAATCAAATTTAATTAAATAATTATGCCTAGCAAAATTACTATTCACGTCACTCGCGAATTAATTCTAATTAATTCGTTTGCCCGAATTAAAATCTAATTTTAATTCCGTTATGAAATCTAATTTCATTTAATATATCGAATATATTATTTTATCGATTAATTCCAAATTAATCGTTCTCTCTCTTCTAATAGTATTTTATCCCAGATAAAATCTCTCCGTAATTAATCCTAGATTAATAATGTTCGAATCATACGTCATCGGTGAATATTCGGGAAGCGACCCATGAGATCCCTGGATATGTTGGCAGTAAATTCAGTCGTCGGACTATCCGATCACGTGCGTACCTCGTACCATGTTTTTACCGATTTACGAGACATGGTTGGCTTCTAGCAAAGCACCGTGCCTACCCAATTCTTCAGAAATATTCTTAAAGGAATATATAATCTATGTCAGGCGTAGTATACGTAGTATTGCGTATTGCGATCCAGTATCAGATGTCACATGCAAGGCCTGGGGCTGGAAAAGTGTCTGCCCCGTACGAAACATGTATCGGATCACAAACAACTAGTCTCTATAATCGGATAATCATGACCTTGTCATATTATCTCGATGGTTGCAACCCATTAGAGTACCAGTTCTGTATCCATGCATGATCATCATCTCCATATGACTGAAGTGATACTTCCGTCTTGACATCACACCCAATACGTACACTACGATTCTCAATAAACCCAGAAGAGGCGTACACAGAACCTGTTAAAGTCCTGGACGACCAAAACCAAAGCGTATTGATTGTCGCAAGTACTAGCAATGCAAGTCTAAGGTTAAGACCAAATACATCTACCCTGATTCGGATTCCCATAGACACATAGTCATACTACCAATGTGATTCCGATGGGTCTATCCAGAGCGAAGCTGTTTCCGTACCATCGGTAAACATAACCTCCTATCATACTTGCATAAGTTTCCAATACTTAAATATATGAGAACTATGTTGTTACGCTTCCATAACACGCACAAGTGCAATATTAGTCTATTCCGTATTATCGATGTCCAGTCTCGATAATACTACGACTATGGATATTTAATGATTAAACCTTTATGGATTGATATTGTCTCATATCTAATAATCCGGAACTAATCATAAAGACTTTTATCATTTATATATTTAAGTAATCAAATTACAAAATCATAAAATGCAATTTCCATTGTCACATAGTTAATTTGTACAAAAACCACAATGTCTTTTACAAATAGTGACGCTATGGGTCATAATTGTCCAACAATATCCCACTTGGCCTATAGCCTGTCACTCAAGCATCTAACACTTGAACTATGTACATGTCGCTCAAACTTTTGCTGAGTAATAGCTTTCGTCAGCGGATCTGCAATGTTATCCTCTGATGCGACCTTCTCAATCTTCACATCGCCACGATGTATGATCTCACGAATCAGATGAAAACGTCGAAGAACATGCTTGGATCGTTGATGAGACCGCGGTTCCTTAGCCTGCGCTATAGCCCCGTTATTGTCACAATACAATGGAACGAGCTCAACTACTAACGGAACTACTCCTAATCCAATTAGGAATTTACGGATCCAAACTGCCTCTTTTGCTGCTTCAACTGCAGCAATATACTCCGCTTCTGTTGTTGAATCACAATAGTCTCTTGATTGGAAGATTTCCAGCTTACTGCTCCGTTATTCAAACAAAATATGTACCCGGATTGCGACTTGCAGTCATCTTTATCGGTTTGGAAACTTGCATCGGTATACCCAGTTACCTCAAGTTTTCCATCTCCATAGATTAAGAAAGCATCATTAGTTCGTCTAAGATACTTAAGGATATTTTTAACCGCCATCCAGTGACCATCACCTGGATCGGCCTGATAGCGACTACACATGCTCAAAGCATACGAGACATCAGGTCACGTACATATCATGGCATACATGATCGATCCGAATGCCAAAGCGAATGAGATCCGACTCATGTTGTCTCTCTCATCTTGAGTTTTAGGACATATGTCCTTAGATAGAGTGACGTCATGTGACACTGGAAACAGTCCCCTCTTTGACTGATCCATGTTGAATCTCTTCAACACTTTGTCATTGTACGTGCTCTGGGAGAGTCTTAGCTGCTTTCTAGATCTATCCCGGTAGATCTTTATTCCCAGAATAAATACTGTTTCTCTCAGATCCTTCATGGAGAATTTTGATGAAAGCCAATCTTTCACCGATGTTAACATGGGAATGTCATTGCCAATAAGCAATACATCATCAACGTAAAGGACAATGAATGTCAGTGCGCTCCCATTAACCTTCTTATATACACAAGGATCATCCTCGTTTTGAACGAAATCATATTCTTTTATGATCTCATCAAAACGTTGGTTCAAGAACGTAATGCTTGCTTCAATCCATAAATGGATCGATTTTACTTACAAACCTTGTTTGCAAGTCTTGGTATGAAAAAACTGTCAGGCTGTTGCATATAAACATCCTCCAAAAGGTTTCCGTTAAGAAAAGCGGTTTTGACGTCCATCTGCCATATCTCGTAATCGAAATATGCAGCAATAGCAAGCATTATCCGAATGGATTTAATCATGGCAACGGGTGAAAAAGTTTCATCGTAATCGACACCATGTCGTTGACTATACCCTTTCGCTACAAGCCTAGCTTTGTACATCTGTATATTGCCAGACCCATTTGAAACCAATAGGCTTTATGCCTTCTGGTGCATCAACCAGTGTCCAAACTTGGTTGGTGTACATGGAATCCATTTCGGACTTCATGGCCTCTTGCCATAAAGCGGAGTCGATACCTTGTATCGCTTCCTCATACGTAGCTGGTTCGTCTTCCTCAATAAGATTAATATCCACATGAGGTGAGATTAGAAACCCATACCTCTCAAGTTGTTTTCTGACTCTCTCCGACCTACGCGGTGGTTTGTGTATTCTAAGATTGTGGTACAGTTCATCCCTGATGACTGTTCATGTTCCGTTAAGGATTCTGTGCCAGAAATAGTATCACTCTGATTTTCATCGAGTTCTACTTTCCTCCAATCACCACTGCATTTAGGAATTCCTTCTCAAGGAAAACCGCATGTAGAGCAACAAATACTTTGTTCTCTTTTGGTGATAGAAGTAATATCTTTTGGTTTCCCTAGGATATCCTACAAATAAGCATTTATCCGATTTGGGTTCTAGTTTGGTACATTCCAAACGTTTGACGTATGCCCAACAACCCCAAATCTTCAGGAATGAGAATCCCGGTTTCTTTCCTGTCCATATCTCGTACGGAGTCTGTTGAACAGACTTTGACGGAAACTTATACAAAATAAGTATTGCACTGTTCAATGCATATCCCCAGAAGGAAATATGTAGCTCTGTGCGACTCATCATAGACCTTACCAAGTCTAACAAAGTTCGGTTTCTCCGTTCGGACACACTATTTAATTGCGGGTGTTCCGGGAGGAGTCCACTGTGAAAGAATACCATATTCTTTCAAGTAATCAAGAAACTCATTGCTTAAGTATTCGCCACCAGGTCCGACCGTAATGTCTTAATACTTTTACCGGTCTGTTTTTCTACTTCGTGTTGAAACTCTTTGAATTTCTCAAAGGTTTTCGACTTGTGTGTCATAAGATACACATAACCATAACGCGATGCATCATCCGTAAAGGTTACGAAGTATTCATATCCACCTCTAGCCTGGCTAGACATGGGCCCACATACGTCACTATGAACGAGGGCTAACAGTTCGGTGGCACATGCATTTACCGCTTAAAAGGTGATTTAGGCATTTTGCCTAATAAACAAGATTCGTAGACGTCATATAATTTGGATCAAATCCGTCCAAGTACCCACTCTTCGAAAGTGTGGATATGCGAGTCTTGTTAATGTGTCCCAGACGACAATGCCACATATAAGTTTCATCTTTGTTACTTAGTTTAAGCCTTTTGTTGTTACTTATATGTTTGAGATTGATTTATATTCAAAATATAAAGACCATTATTTACATCAGCAGTGCAAATTTCCATATCATTTTTATACATAAAACACCCATTGTTTCTAAATACAAAAGTATACCCACATTGGGCTAACATAGATACGGAAATAATATTCCTAGTCAAACTAGGTACATAATAACAGTCTGTAAGTTTAAGTACATGCCCTGAGGGCAGTTCCAAAACAAAAGTGCCAACGGCCAAAACAGTGACTCGTGTCTCATTTCCAACGCGGAGGTCAATCTCTCATGAGCCCAGTCTCCTGCTAATCTGCAGATCCTGCACATCAGTACATATATGAGTACCACAACCAGAATCAAAAATCCAATTTTTAAAACTAGTAGTAGACATGTTTATTTCTATAACAAACATATCTGAAATCGGTGCCTTGCCCGCTTTGATTTCCTTTATGTGTGCCTTGTACTCGCGGCAGTCACGCTTCCAGTGGCCTCTCTTCCCGCACTGCAGACATACATTTTGGGATTTGTCCTTACCCTTCCCAGAAGGTTTTGACGATTTGGCCTTGCCTTTCTTCTTCTTCTTCTTCTTCTTTACACCTCCAGTCGCCTTGGGCCAAGCCCTCGGAGTCTGAGATGTTGAAGCGAAGTGTGCCTCGCGCTTCTTGCCCTTTAGGAGCTATTTTTCTGCTTCGCGCAGTGTGGACATCAACTCTCCAAGAGTTTGGTCTTGGTTCATCATATTGTTGTTCATGATGAACCCACTCCAAGTGTCTGGCAAAGACTGTAAGATCAAATCTATAGAAGTCTCAGCCTCAAAGAAAATGCCCATCTGTCCCAAGCTGCTCAATGTCAGCAATCATCTGTGACACATGGTGCTCAACAGATGTACCCTCTGACATGCGAGCACGAAAGAGCTTTTTCTGCAACTCATATCTCTGCGATCTAAGATTAGATCGATGAAGATCATGCAACTTCGCCATCATATATAGGGATCCAATCCCTTGTTTTGACGACGAAATTATTGAGTCATAGCAGCAAGCATTATAGATTGAGCAGTGAAGTTGTCATCGTTATGAGTCTTCCAAAGCTCTAGCTCAACTATCTGATCAGATCTAGGCTTAGGCCCAAGAGGTCTCTCTATAGTGTAGAGCAACTTCTCGGATCCCAGGACAATCCTGAGATTTTTATCCCAATCTTGAAAGTTTGTGCCATTAAAGACATTGTCGCCCATGATAATATCTCTAATGCTTAACTTTTCTGTCATCTTAATTGCAATAGTCAAACTATTCAATTACGATGTATGGTACAGTCCAACTGTTACAAGAAAAATAATAAAATATTAGTCCAACTAATAAATATTTATAATTGACGAAATAATTTGAAAGCGCATAAGCCAAGTATTTGAACGAAATTACAAATTCAATACTGGCCTCCCACTATTTTTCGGCGAGCCTCTAACCCTCTGTTGAGTACTCGGGAAACCTAGTTTCCTAGCGGGATAAGATCCCGTTAAATAACACACAACCTTGACTTTGGCCAACAAGCTGTATGATATTTAACTAGTTAGATCTCTAAGATCAATTGGATCTCATCCAATTCCTAGATCCGGTAGGTGGACCTCCAAGTCCGAAACATATATAATATATATGCCAATATATCCAATATATTTTCCTAACCTTTTTCCTCTGAATCAACTAAGCATTGGCTTTGGCATAAAAAGCTTATGATTCCAGTTAAGCGGAACCATTGACTTTGGAAAGCTTCGTAATCGATGTCGATGGACAAGAAATGATCTTGACTTTGGCCAACAAATCACAACTTGGACAAGACATTACGATATGGAACAAAGCCTTCATGATTCAAACACATCCGCGATGGACAAAGTTCTTGGCTTGGCCAACAACCAGTGCCAATCTTGGATCTTGAGAAGAAATCACTCAATAGAAGGAAAACACTTAATATTTGTTGAGGGTTTTTCGCGTAAATTGGCAACCAATTTATTATCTTTGATTAGGTCTCATCATTCACCCTTAAGCATGCATTCTAAAGCATAATAAGGTGCGGTAAATAAATTAATAATGATATGCGGATGGATATCTCACAGATTGTTCCTAGAACAAATCACTCTCATTTCCTCTCCCCGGCTAGCACTATTCTTACTTCTACCCAATTACATAATACAATTAAAGAAACCTCATTAACATTGAAGGGAATTAGGTGAGAAGAGAATTACAAAGAATCGAGAGATAAGGCTGGACACGCAGGTCCAATTTAATTTCTAAATTTACACAATTTCCAAAATTGCCCTTTCCCTTCTAATATCCATCTGATATACATTATTCATACAACACATCCATGTATTCACACAAAGCATGTTATTCAATAAATCTAATCAATTAATTAATCTTTGAATAAAGTGATCATCCAATGTTCAAACAACGTTTGATTTGCGCGAGTCCAACTCGTTTAAGAATAAGTACTCAAAGTACGAATTCTTGAATTATATCGAACTACATTTTTAATCTAATTTAATTTGTATTCAATACTAATTCTATATTTAATTCAAAATTAAATAATTACATTTTTATTGCGCCTTTACGACTTAGATTCTAAAATCTATCTTAATGGGTCTCAAAAACCAATTAACATCCAATGTCAATTTAATTAAAGTCCAATGGGCTTTCAATTAATTTCTTAAGGCATGGGCTTTGGTCAATATGGGTCAACCCAAATACCAAGGCCAATTAAAGGAATCACCCTATTTGCCAAGAAATCAATTTTGGCATATTAGGCCCAATTAAATTTTAAAAGGCCCATATATTATATTTGGTCTTAGGAATAGTTTTAGGCCCAATTTGGATCCAATCCAATTGTCCTAACCAACTTGGCCCAACCAAGCCCATTAGGCCAAATACAACATCATAGCCCATTCCAAATTAGGCCCAATTAATAAATATTAATATTCCAATATCAATGATTTAATTAATTAAAGTGTATATCACTAATTAATTATCTAATTAACATTTCCAAAATACTAATTTAATCAATTAATCATGCATTAATTTTTCAACACATGTCCAACATTATTGAGACCAAAATCAACTCATTTCATGCTTCTTATGGTCACGACATTATGATGATTTTATATCTGATTTTGATTTTAATCCAATTAAATCATAAATCAATAGATATCATGTCTTTAAACTCATCCAATGATTTAAAAGCAAAAATCACCATGACCTAGGGTTTCATATAGCATTCGGCCAAGCCACTAAAGTTGGGGAAAATTAATCCAATTAAGTTTTCATCAAATTGATCATATATAACTCTAAGTTATCCATATACAAGCATACTCAAACAAACAATTTGATCAAATCATGCTCAAATCAAATTTACCCAAATTTTATGTTAAGAACCCTAATCAAATTTCATGCTCAAATTGGCTCCATGATACCATTGTTGGGTTTCTAAGGTCATCCCAAGGTCATATTAAGCATGAAACATGTGAATACAAGAATAAGAATGGCGGAAACATACTTACAAAGACGTTGTAGGATGCGTTATAAACAAAAATTTGCTTTGAGAAGATCCTCCAAGCTTCTCTTTGATTGATGAATCAAGCTCTAAGCTTTGAAATTTGAGATTCCAAGCTCTTGGGATGGTTTCCCTATCACCTTATATGATTCCTTGATGTGCTAGCAATGGAGATTTTGCAACCAAAATCACCAAGAATTTTCCTAGTGACTCTCGGCCAAGAAGGAAAAATTGGGAGAGAAAAAAGGTCCAAACCGTGAATGATGGGAGAAGAAAAGAAATTGCGTTGACTTGTGTAAATGATTTCCAAAATCAAAAATAAAGATATACCAAATATTTGTAGTATTAAGTCACCTTTCATTTGTGTGTTTTTTACAAGTTACCATCAATTCCTACACTAACTTCCATCACCATAAAGGTAAATGATTGACTAGTGATGTGACTTGATGTGACTTGTGGGCCCCACTTGAATTCAAAATCCGAGTGGGCCCGCAAACTCTCCCGGCTTGGGTTCGTTAATTTCGAATTAACGAATTTGCCGTTGCGACGTAATTAAATCAAATTTAATTAAATAATTATGCCTAGCAAAATTACTATTCACATCGCTCGGGAATTAATTCAAAATTAATTCGTTTGCCCGAATTAAAATCTAATTTTAATTCCGTTATGAAATCTAATTTCATTTAATATATCGAATATATTATTTTATCGATTAATTCCAAATTAATCATTCTCTCTCTTCTAGATTAATTATGTTCAAATCATACGTCATCGGTGAATATTCGGGAAGCGACCCATGAGATCCCTGGATATGTTGGCAGTAAATCCGGTCGTCGGACTATCCGAACATGTGCGTACCTCGTACCATGTTTTTACCGATTTACGAGACATGATTGGCTTTTAGCAAAGCACCGTGCCTACCCAATTCTCCAGAAATATTCTTAAAGGAATATATAATCTATGTCAGGCGTAGTATACGTAGTATTGCGTATTGCGATCCAATATCAGATGTCACATGCAAGGCCTGAGGCTGGAAAAGTGTCTGGCCCCGTACGAAGCATATATCGAATCACAAGCAACTAGTCTCTTTAATCAGATAATCATGACCTTGTCATATTATCCCGATGGTTGCAACCCATTAGAGTACCAGTTCTGTATCCATGCGTGATCATCATCTCCATATGACTGAAGTGATACTTCCGTCTTGACATCACACCCAATACACTACGATTCTCAATAAACCCAGAAGAGGCTTACACAGAACCTGTTAAAAGTCCTGGACGACCAAAACCAAAGCGTATTGATTGTCGCAAGTACTAGCGATGCAAGTCTCAGGTTAAGACCAAATACACCTACCCTGATTCGGATTCCCATAGACACATAGTCATACTACCAATGGGATTCCGAGGGGTCTATCCAGAGCGAAGCTGTTTCCGTACCATCGGTAACACACAACCTCCTATCACACTTGCATAAGTATCCAATACTTAAATATATGAGAACTATGCTGTTACACTTCCATAACACGCACAAGTGCAATACTAGTCTATTCCACATTATCGATGTCCAGTCTCGATATACTATACGACTATGGATATTTAATGATTAAACCTTTATGGATTGATATTGTCTCATATCTAATAATCCGGAACTAATCATAAGGACTTTTATCATTTATATATTAAGTAATCAAATTACAAAATGATAAAATGTAATGTTCCATTGTCACATAGTTAATTTATACAAAAACCATAATGTCTTTTACAAATAGTGACTCTATGGGTCATAATTGTCCAACAGTTACCATCACATATCTCACATCTCTGAAATGGTTGAGCAAATGTTGTGTTATTTATCTCTGACATCCTTGGATAGTTGTTGGGCTGGACAACAGGTTTTAGAAAACCGGACTGCTGCTCCCTGATATGGGGTGTATCTTCAAGTCTTAAAGCTTGTAATACTTCAATCGCCCAATTGTGATCCATTTTCAACCCCCTTAAATAAAAGAAAGAAATAAAAATTACTAATAAAATATAGAAAATTAGATATAAGTAAAATAGATAGCTTCAAAATTAATAACGCAAATAAATAAGTCACCGGCAACGGCGCCATAAAACTTGATCGATGGTAAACACACATGTAACGGAAGCGCACATATCGCTCAAGTAGTATAAAAATATCGATCCCACGAGGACTTAATTTCTATGTTTTTATTAATTATTGATTCTATTTATTTATATGTATCTAATTAGGGTGGGAAGGGAATGATTGCTGATTGGTTGGTTAAATGTGGATTTGCTAAATAAATTAAAATACAAAATAAAACAAAAGAAATTAATAATAAAGAAAACAACATTTAGGGTTGTGATTCCATACAATATTATTCTAATGATGAATTGATTCTCTTATATATGTGTAATAAATCAATTTGTTAACCTGGAACACGAAGATATGCAAAAGCCTCTGTCGATGGTCAGAAGCAAACACTCAAAGTAACCCAATTAACTATATGTCTATGTTAACCAAGTTACCCGAATTCATTAAGTTCAAGTTCCAATTGTGGCTACCCACGCCGACAGGTATACGTCTATCATGTAAGGAAATCTCCCCTAAAGTGAGATCGTGAGCTATTAAATCTAAGGCTAAAACCTAAAATCCTTTCTTCATGTTCATTTTAAGCTTACCACATCAATCTTATCTGTGATCAGGAAACAACAAGCATTAAGCTTAAGATTCAATAAACAAGCCTAAAGTATTACCCATTATATTAGAAAATCTATTATTAACTCGTGAATATTGTGCTTCATCACTTCCCTAGATTAAAAATAAAATGATAGGGTTAGGGGATCCATCTTTACTATTTCAAATCTAGAAATCTCTCTTATTATAATATATAGATTTACATTATATTACCAACCGACTATATAGGCGGTATCCTGATTAAGTCATGTGATAATTAATTCCAACCGATCATAAATGCGGTATCCAATTAAGTGAGGTTAAATTAATTTAATTAAGTAAAACTGACCATAAAGGCGGTATCCAATTAAGTCAGGTTTTAAGATAATTTATATATTATAATTTAAGGGAGATTAATCTAAATTATCATAATAAAGGTTTCACCCTTCCCCCAACGGAAATTAACTACAAAACATAAAAGAAAGAAAAAATAAACAAACTATTATTACTACTACTAAAAATAAAAATAAATTCCTATTAATATATACAAACAAGATACAATCCTTAAATCCTTATTAAGAACCCTAAGGAAAGTATGAATTTGGAAAATGAAATCAGCTTCTATTTATAGGTAAAATTCGGGCTTGCTCGTCGCGATGCGTGAAGGCTTGCGCGTCGCGACATGTGAAAGCTTGCGTGTCGCGACGCATATTGATTGCTGACACGTATACGTGACTTGGATGAGATGTTGACACATGGCACACATTTTTTGAAAGGCTGAATTATTGGCTCGGCATCGCGACGCATGAAGGCTTGGGCGTCGTGACGCTGACGTCATGATGACACAAGTGATGACGCGTGTCTGCAGGCTGAATTATTGTTCTGACATCATGATGATGCGGTGATGACGCACGTGATGATATTGTGATGACATGTGTCGGTAGCTGAATAATTGAGGCACGTCGCGACACAGAGAAGTGTGCGCGTCACGACTCGTGATTTTGCCTTTTTTGTTTGTTTTTCATCGTTTTAGCCCCAAGTTTATTTCATTGAATCTCAAAACTTTATTTATCTACAAAACACACAAAAATACATCAAAACGTTCATAAAACCCGAGAAACTATACAAAATATTAGTAAAAATGGGCGATAAATATTGATATATTTTTCGCTCATCAAGACTAATGATATTTGGCGTCAAAAATGCCTCTTTTAGCGTGTATATTTTTTTGACGCTAAAGACCTTATTTTTTTGTAGTGAATGGTTGTCTGTATGAGAGCATCTATGTGATGAAACTAGAGGGATTCATTGCCCAAGGTCCAGAGCAAAAAGTTTGCAAGCTACAAATGTCTATTTTTGGACTGAAGCAAGCATCTTGATCTTATAACATAAGATTTGATACAACGACGAAGTCTTATGACTTTGAGCAAAATGTCGATGGGCCTTGTGTATACTAAAACATTATAGACGATAAGGTGGTTTTTCTCGTATTATACATCGATGATATTTTGATCATTTAGAATGATGTAAAAGTATTATTGAATGTAAAGTCTTGGCTAGCTAATCAATTTGAAATCAAAGATTTGTGAGTGGCCGGTTATATACTTAAGATCCAGATTATTCGGGATCGCAAGATACAACTGTTAACTATTTCTCAGACATCATATATCGATAAGATTATTGTGTTATTTTGGATGTAAAATTCCAAGAAAGGTAATTTATCTTTTAGACATTGAATTCGTTTGTCAAAGGAACAATCTCCTAAGACACCTCAAGTAGTTGAGGAGATAAGACATATCCTATATCCTGAGCAGTTGAAAATCTTATGTATACTATGTCATGCAAAAGACCAGACATCTGATATGAAGTATGAGTAGTCAGTAGATTTCAGTCTAACCCATGATTATATCATTGAGTGGTTGTGAAGCACATTCTCAAGTATCTCAAAAGAACGATAATCTATATGTTTTATATTCTGGTAAGGATACGATCCTTAGAGGATATATATATTTGTATTTTCAGACGGACATGGATTCTACAAAATCCACATCCAGATAAGTATTCACCATAGGTGGTGGAGCCGTAGCATGGAGGAGTATAAAACAATCTTTTAATTGTTGACTCCACCATGGACATTAAGTGTGTAGTAACTTGTGTATGAGCTAAGGAAGCAATATGGATTCATAGATTTTTGAAAGATCTTGAAGTTATTCCAAATATGGATGAATCGCTCACACTTTATGATGATAATAGTGGTGTAGTGGTGAATTCCAAAGAACCAAAAAATCCATAAGAAAAAGAAGCACATAGAGAGGAAATGTCATCTCATTAGGGAGATAGTGCATATAACATCTGTAAAGAATATAATTGATCCGTTTGCAAAGAGCTTGATGACTAAAATGTTTAATGTTCACTTAGAAGGTTTAAGATTACGTGACATGTCTCATTTGTTCTAGTGCAAGTGGGTGATTATTAGGATGTATGCTATAGAGCATCATATAATATGTAAAAGGAATTTTTATTTTAAGTAATAAACGATGTAGTTATTCATTTATCAAGTGTTGATTTTAAAGTCACATATTATAGATTGTAATGTATGCCTTTGGATACTAAATATATTTTCAGACTTAGAGTATACATGTTATACATAAGAGGATTTAAGTATGAAATTAGTAATCCTAAATAGTCCGTAGAGAACAAACAAAGACAGACATTTTGTTTATGATTTATCTACAACTGCGGTCTATTCCATAATGTATGACGACTTTGATCTGGGTTCGTTCATGTAGTGATATGGGAATGAAGGCATCTTATATGATACGATCATATAGGACTGGATCAAGACATAAATAAATTTCTTTTAATATCTGTTAAATAAAGAAATTCATATCAGTCTAATAGATGACCATTCATATGTAGTGACATGGAATGGAGGCACCTTATATGATGCGATCATATAGGGCTGGACCAAGATAGAAATAAATTTCTTTTAATATCTAATGAGCGGAAAATATATCAATATTTACCGCCCATTTTACTTAGTATTTTGTATAGTTTCTCGGGTTTTATGAAAGTCTTAATGTGTTTTTGTTTATTTTACAGATAAAATAAAATCGGGACTCAATGGAATCATTCAGGACAAAATATGGAACAAACGTTAAAGTCATTATCAAAAACAAAAAATGGAAAATGACAATTTACAATTGTCAAACTTCCACCAAACATGATTGCATGTTTGGTGGAGGATTTGGTGGAGAAATTGGTGGAAGCATTTATATTTGCCTATAAATACCAAGCCAAACTTTGTAAAATTTTCATGCTTTCTTTGAGGGATTTCTCCATGAAAACCTAAAAGAAAGTGTCTTGTATGCTTATTTAAGTTTTCTTGTATTTTCTTTTTATTTATTTAATAAATTTTTGTGTGTTTTTAATTACATTATGAGTAGGTAATCTCTTTTTGTAGGAGTCTTGGGTGAAACTTTTAATATAATAATTTAGTTTTACTCCCTTAATTCAAACTTTTAACATGGTCGGTTTATATGATTTTGCTACCGCCTATATGGTCGGTTGGGCTTTGGACAAATGACATTCACCGCCTATATGGTTGGTTTTAATGTAATTAATTCAAGAAATGATTAAATCTATATTTGAAGTATTAAAAGTGAAACCCCTAGCTCCATCATTTTCTTTTATTGTTGTAATTTTCTTTACATTTTAATTTTCTGTTATGTTATTCTATTTAACTATGCGTTTTTTAATTTTAGGTATGTTTTGTAACTAAACATATTATCTAGGGTTATGATGAATTCCAATATCACTGGTTTATAAGTTGGTTATTTTGTGTTTTGGGTGATATACTGGTTTATTTATTGAGTCTTAATCTTTATTAACTGGTCACAAAAGATTGATTTGGTAAACTTAAAATGAACTTGATAAAGGGATTTTAGGTTTCAGCCTTAGACTCAATAGCTCACGATCGCACCTTAGGGTATATTTCCCTTAGGGTAGATTTCCTTCCAGGATAGACATATACCTGTCGGGCGTGGGTAGCCACAATTGGAACTTAATCTTAATGAATTCAGAGTTTATTGGTTAACATAGACATATAATTAATTGAGTTACTTTGGGTGTTAGCATCTGATCATCGACATAGGCTTTTGCATATTTTCGTGTTCCAGGTTAATAAACCGATATATTGCATATATATAAGAGAATAAATTCATCATTAGAATAATATTGTATGGAATTTCAACCCTAAAAAAAAATTTATTATGTTTTAACTTGACTAACCATGTGGAATGGGTTTTGAGATAGCTGTGTAAGGAATTTCCACTCCAAAGACGTATCTCAACCTATCGTTTTCAAGCAGGCTCTTTACAGCAGTATCTTATTTCGTAACAAGTTTTACTCGCTGAAGTAGCACAAGAATTGGGGAGATTCATGGCTGAAAGAAATATGCACTTAGTATATGGCGGTGACAATCTTGGACTAATGGGGTACGTTTCAAGGGCTGTACAGGAAGAAGGTAGTCAAGTTTTGGGAATCATCCCAAAACCTTTGGCGGAGGCGAATCTTATCGGAAAATCAAACGGAGATGAATGCATCGTGCCAGGTATGTCCGAACGATTTGTTGAAATGATTAACCGTGCTGATGCTTTTATTGCTTTGCTAGGTGGCTTGAGCACGATGGAGGAAATTTTTACAGTGCTATCTGGGCGAACTTGAACATACACCAGAAACCAATTAGACTATTTAACGTTGATGAATTTTTTGACTTTCTTTATGTGGTTCTTGAAGATGTCAAGAGAAATGAGTTCCTTTCAAAACCTGTAAAAGATATCATCTTCACAGCCAGAACATCGAATGATTTAATTGACCAACTCTTAGCCTTTGAACCATAAATTGACCCTATCTTTTCCAAGATAAACTGGTCTGATAATGATTGTGGTAAAAAACGTCGGATAAATCTGGATCTTAACATTTAGTTGTCTTTTTAGATGTAGAATTACACGCTAACCAGATACTGTCTTCTAAACTTTTGTTCTTCTTTTCAGACATTGGTGACAATATCTCAATTAGGTTTGGGGGAGTGGAATAGTTGACTATTATCTTATTTTTATTTTTCGTTGTGTTGTTTTTGCTTGGTTTTTAGTTAAAAAAAATTAAAAAAAAAATTATTATGTTTTAACTTGACTAACCATGTGGAATGGGTTTGGAGATAGCTGTGTAAGGAATTTCCACTCTTGAGACGTATCTCAACCTATCGTTTTCAAGCAGGCTCTTTACAGCAGTATCTTATTTCGTAACAAGTTAATTTTTATTTATTTCACTTTGAATTATTTAAAAATTCGTGAATTCTCCATAATATTGACTTAAATTTAAACTTCATATGCTCATTTGACAAGTATATATCAACATGCATGGTAACATACGGACATGAGTCGTAAGTGAAAAGTTTGTAATATTCAGTGCTCTAGTTTATTGAAGGAAGCATCTGAAAGCGATGGAATGGATAAAAAAAGAAAAAAAAATTATGTATATAAATAATTAACTATGTTTTTACTTAGTAATTGGGCGTCTTGTCTTAGTAAGCAGAGATTGTTCACGTCAAACGGTAAAAGCTTGAGTTAATAATAATAAAGTTTCTACTTAGTAACCGGATGTCTTGCCTCAGTAAGCAGAGATTGTTCACGTCAAATGGTAGAACCTTTAAACATCTGAGATCCGAGTAATTAAGTCTGTAGGGGTGTCTTAACACCCAGTGCCCCAAAGCCAACTGGCTTGGGAGTCACTGACCCAAAGCTCGCTACATGGATTGAAAATGTTATAAAAAATCCATTTCCAGGTGTGAATTCTGATATAACTTTAGGACAAAAATATTACTCTTTTTTCAACTGCACTTATGAATATTGTAGGCACAATGATTTGATTAATACCTTTGTGTATATAGAGAATGGTAAAAATAATCGGAGAATTTACTTATTTGGTAATTCATAAAGAAATAAAACAACTATTAACTTGGATAAGAATTTCACTTGTTTAGTCACTAACTTGTTTTGTGTGTTTGATTGTACATTTGATTAACGTTTGTAGGTATCGTCACTGTAAGCCCTCACGAGACTACAACTCGTTTAATAGGGACACTTAGGGGTTTAAAGGCTTGTTGCATACGCTAAATGCTACCGTGATCCCTACGAAAGTGGTTTAGTTTAATTTTATTTTAAAGTTGTTTATTTCATTTTATTTTATTATTTTGCTCGAGGATTAGAAAAATGTTAGGTTTTGGAGTGTGATGAGTGGAAAATATATCAATATTTACCACCCTTGTACTTAATATTTTGTATAGTTTCTCGGGTTTTATGAACGTTTTGATGTGTTTTTATTTATTTTATAGATAAAAAATAAAATCGGGACTCATTGGAATTATTTAGGATAAAATATGGAACAAATAAGGGCAAAACTGGACTTGACATTTGGATTTTGGAGGTTGGAAACTTAAAATGACATTCTAACGATGTACAATTTAGGAAATTTCAACTTTACGCAATTTTCGTAATTTGGCCTTAACTTTTTATTCCGATATCGGATTGAGGTGATTCAGTTCCAGATGAAAGGCGACTCAAAGATCTATAACTTTTGACGTTCATAGGAATTTCTAATTCTGAAGTTTTCATGATCGAAATTGATGAATAATCGGAAAGTTTGTTATGTGTAATTATTAAAGTCATTATCAAAAATAAAAAAAAATTGGAAAATGATAATGTATTGGTGGAGAAATTGATGGAACCCTTTATATTTGCCTATTAATACCAAACCAAACTTTGTTAATTTTTCATGCTTTCTTTGGGGAATTTCTATATGAAAACCTAAAATAAAGTGTCTTGTATGCTTATTTAAGTTTTCTTGTATTTTCTTTTTATTTATTTAATAAATTTTTGTGTGTTTTTAATTACATTATGAGTAGGTAATCTCTTTTTGCTGGAGTCTGAGGTGAAACTTTTAATATAATGATTTAAATTTACTCCCTTAATTTAAATAAGTAATTTGAATTAATTATTTACCGCCTATATGGCCGGTTTTACATTATTGGACTTTGTTTCCGCCTATATGGTCGGTTTAGGTGCTAACCTTGTTACCGCCTACATGGTCGGTTTATATGATTTTGTTACCGCCTATATGGTTGGTTGGGCTTTGGACAAATGACATTCACAGCCTATATGGTCGGTTTTAATATAATTAATTCAAGAAATGATTAAATCTATATTTGAAGTATTAAAAGTGAAACCCCTATCTCCAATATTTTCTTTTATTGTTGTAATTTTCTTTACTTTTTAATTTTCTGTTATGTTATTCTTTTTAACTATGCATTTTGTAATTTTAGGCATGTTTTTTAACTAAACATATAATCTAGGGTTTTGATGAATTCCAATATCACTGGTTTATAAGTTGGTTATTTTGTGTTTTGGGAGATATACTGGTTTATTTATTGAGTCTTAATCTTAATGTTTCTTATTAACCTGCCACTAATAAGATTGATTTGGTAAACTTAAAATGAACTTGATAAATGGATTTTAGGTTTCATCCTTAAACTCAATAACTCATGATCTCACCTTAAGGTAGATTTCATTCCAGGATAGACATATACCTATTGGGCGTGGGTAGCCATAATTGAAACTTAATCTTAATGAATTCAGAGTTTCTTGGTTAACATAAACATATAGTTAATTTGGTTACTTTGGGTATTTGCATCTGACCATCGATAGAGGCTTTTGCATATTTTCGTGTTCCAGGTTAATAAACTGATATATTACACAAACATGAGATAATCACTTCATCTTAAAAGATATTGGAAGGATTCAAAACCCTCGATAGCTTTATAATATTGATTTTTCCTTAAATTTACTTTCGCACTGTTTTATTTACTTGTTTTAGATAAAAATCACCGTCCAACTAACAATCAATCAATTAGATACTCGTAGACATTTAACTTCAATAAATTAATAGCATAGGTATTAAGTCCTCGTGGGATCGATACATTTTATACTACTTGAGCGATACGTGCGCTTGTGTTACGTGTGTGTTTATACACCGATCAATATCCATTAAATAAAGAAATTCATATCAGTCTAATAAATGAACATATATGAGTTTATCTGAATTCTGAGTGTACTACAAACTCTTTCATGGCAGCCTATATCCTTTGATTTACAAAGGTGAAGTTGGTGAAGAATTCCCGAACAATAGCACATATTTTGGGGACAAGGTTTGGTGTGTGGCTGAGGAAGTTTTACATAGTTATGAAGTCAACTCCTTTTTGTGAGAAGTAGATGAGTATCTTCCTTAAGAGTTGATTTGGTCCTTGAACAATTAGAGCGTTCGAATCTTTATATTACGAATAGAAATATAATATTCATAATAGTTATGAATAAATTTTTCATTGGGGAATCAATGGTACTTATGGCATAAAATAATTAAAGAGTATAACAGACATTATGACCATGCTCTAATTATGAGATACTTATGGAGGGTCAATTTATATGCAGTATTATATCGGTAGATGCCGATGTGAATCAGTTTATGTAAAATATCTGCAGCGACGAGAGTGCAATTTTAGGTTTTTATTGGAAAAACCTAAAGTTAATAATTCAGAATATTTAATTGAATTTTTTTTAATAAATATGAGATTATTTGAGCTTGGAACCACGGTTCCATTTGGTCGCCGTGCGATATATTATAACAAATCATATAATAATGAATGGTCCAATTACAAACTCACATGCATAATAATTTGTTATGTTAAAATTATTAATATGAATAATAATTATTGTCACACATGAAATCTACATTAAATGAGTTTAATATAAAGTTTTCAAAAAATTCATGATTATGAGATATTCATATTACAAATTTAAAAGTTTAATTTGGATTGATTAATTCATATTTGATGATTTAATACAAAATTTACAATTTGATGAACATTGAAATATGATTTCAATACACATATTAAATTGAAATTTTGTTGTTATAAAATTTTAATGGTGGATATTTGGATTTTAATGGCTTTTCATTAAGACATTAAAAATCAAATTTTTTGTTACACAAAATTCCAAGGGTTGCTAAGGGGTTAACTTTATAATTTTGATTATAATTTATTTAATCTAAACACTAACATATAAAAAGGAAAATGTTGTTTAACTTAACCATAATATCATTTTGTATAATCTAAGCCACTTTCTTGTGCTTCATATTCTCTCAAGTGTTGAAAGAAAAGAAAGAACAATTGTGTGACAATATTTTTCTCTAAGTTGTTTAGAGAATAAAAATTATGAGTGAAGCCCATACTTCTATTTATTGGTGACGAGACATAGCACGGAAGGCTAATTAGTATTGAATCGAAAACTTCTCCTTCTCGTACCTACAGCTCACAGCACAATTATTGTGATTTCGGGGGCTATTTTTAATTCTTTTAGTAAGAAGAAATTTGAGATTACAGGGGATTTATTTGGGTTTGATTTATATCTGATTTTGGTTGCACAAAATCAAATCTAAAATTGTTCAATGGTGCAACAATTACACAATAAAATTGTAGTGTAGTCTCTGCACGTAATTGTTGTTCGGGTTGATTTCGGGGTTTTTCATGACTTAAATTTTTTTTTCCAGAGTTGCCAAAATATTTCTATTATAGTTAGGAACATTTTAGGACAGAATGAAGTCAATTCCAACACTCGGAAGGCATCTGAAAAGGGTTGTTAACACAAATATACGAACTTGTCCAGATTGACAATTTGGACAAACTTCAAGGAATGAAATTTACAATTTTTGAAAAGTCCAGAGGTTGTCCAACAAGTGATCTGATTTATTTAAAGTCTAAAAGAGATGGAAAAAATTTTCAAAGTTGATCTCGGGGACAAAGTGCAAATTTCACTGCTCGATGAGCTCTCATGTGAAGAGTTCGTGAGATCCTCTCCTACAAAATCCTGACAGTTTATGTGTCATAACCTTTGATGTCAAAGGTCTATCTCATCTATTCTAGCAGGATTACAAACAATGGTCTTACTGACTGAAATTCCATAACAGAAGTGACTGACACTCAGAAGATTTTCTGTTAGCCCTTCAACATAAAACATATCATCAAGAATGGGCTGTCCTGGCAACGCAATTCTACCTTTTTCCAATGATATGCGTTTTTCCCCATCACCAAAAATTGACATTGCCAGTCATGTTCTTTTTTAAGGAAGTAAACATATATAGCTTTATCTCCACATATTGTCTGGAGCATCCACTATCAAAGTACGTACCACATCTGATTGTCCATAGCTTTGAGAGCTATATATGCCACATAACACTCTTCTCTCATAATCAAGCTTTCTTAGGATTTTTGTTTGTCCCAGAGTTCATAGTAAGCATAGCTAGTTTTCACTAATGAGTTTAATTTGTTTGGGCTAAGCCATAAACCTGACGAGCTAAACTACTAGACTCATTCCTATGAGAGGTATTCTTAGGTCTACTGTTGTTCTTTCTAAGCTTAAAACACTCGAATATGTCATGGTTTACCAAATTAGTAACATGTAGGCACAAATATAGTGTGAACACTATGATTATTAGGCTGAGTCTTGACAGGATTATCCTAAGATGTGGCTGCTTTCCGAGGTTCTTAGGGAGCACATCCCTATTTAGTTGATCATGTATGTTTACCGCAAAGATAGACATAATTTTAAAGGTCGAGGCTTATCATCAGATGATACACCTAGACTTAGCATATGGTCAAGCTTCTCAGAGCCACAAGAGAACGCATTCAGCCACGATCGAGTCTTTTCAAGTGCATTTTCTAATACCTTGAATTTTCCTTCTAAGCTCTTGTATCTCTCCTTAAGGTCTGTAATAACTATAAGACTTGGCTTGAGCTTCATTTTAATCCAGTTTTATCTCTTTGAGTTGTTTGGTGATCTCAGAATTTATCTTTTTAATGTTTAAATTCTCATTATATAACTCAGTGTAAGCTATATGAATATCATTATCATCCTCAAAGTCACTGTGTTCAGAGAACTCTGATTTAGCCTTAGACTCATTAACCATATTAGACTCTTTATTGGAGTTTACATCACTAGTAAAGGCTATATGTATGAAGTTCCTTTCAGACCCAGAGTCATCATAAGCTTCCTCATCTTCTTCATCATCATCTGACGAGGATATTGTCGTAATCTTCTTCCCTCTAGACTTTATATAAGTAAGGCATTCAGATCTAATTTGACCAATACCTTGGCACTCATGACATTTAATGACTTGGGGTTTTCTTTCTCTATCATCTCTAGGCTCTTTTCTACCAGTCATAAGATGATTGTTATTTTCCTTAGGTTTCTCAGTCATTCTCCTATAAGGTCATGACCACTTTTCTTGGGGTTAGGAAATTTATTAAACCTTTTTATAAACACAGCAATGTCAGCATTTGAGAGTGTATCATCCTTATCATCATCTGATGAATCACGGGGTTTCCACTTTCATAGTTTTCATTGCAATGTTCTCAAACCTTCTAAACCCGGGAGTTTGCTCTCATCAACTTAAAGGTTACCTAAGAGGTCCTCTAGTTTCAAGGGATTTAAATCCTTACTCTCTTCTATAACAGTGATCTTAGGCAAGAATCTCTGGGGTTAGGACCCAAGGATTTTTCTAATAATCTTGTTCCTCACCTAGGTTGAAGCTTAAATTAACAATGTCGTTAATTTCGGCATAGAACTTGTCGAAGGCTTCATCCTCATTCATGCCAGTAATTTCAAATCTTGTAGAAAACTCATGAAGTTTGGAGTTCTTAACGGACAAAGTACCCTCATAAAAAGTCTCAAGAATATCTCATGCATCCTTAGCAACCTCAGACATCGAGACTCTCCTAAACTCTGTCGAGTAGATAATATCATATATAGCATTAATGGCTTTACTATTACTATTACTATATTCAAACTCATTTTTAAACCGAATGAGTTTGTCATTGGGAGTCGAAACCATGTTTAGGGTGACCATGAGTTATTTCCATTCATATTTTACTTACATCAATACCCTCTCATCTAAAATTTGAGGAAAGCTTTCATGCGAACCTTCCAATGAGGATAATTTGTCTTATTAAAGAATGGGGGACAATTCAGGAGTTGACTTATATCCATAGTTAAAGGATCAATGATCGAATTTACGCTCTGATACCAACTGAAATTAAGATAAGTTCTGACTCTATACAACTATAGGAGGGATTGTGTGTAATCTGCTGAATTATAAAATTTTACTCTATTTAAGACACGTCTAAATTATAGTTTCTATTACTAAGTTCAAACACTTTTAAGTCTAATCAAATGCCACAGCATTAGGCTAAGCAGGAAATAAACAAACACAAATTAAATAACTAAAGTAAACAAATAAGAAAATGATTTATTTACAAAGTAGAAAACTCTTTGTACAGAATAACCACTCCGGGTGTATTACAATATGAATTCACTGTATAAGAAAAACTTACAGAGATGATGAAAAGAACTTAAGCAACAACTTTGCTGATTCAATTCCCACTATTGTAATAACTCAAAAGAACTCATCAAGCTCGCACCAAGCAGCCTTCTTCAGAACCTCTAAAGTCTCATCAGTATATCAACTTTAGAGGTAAAAAAAAATTCAATATAAAACTAAATTCAATATCCAATCCAAAGTGTCTCCACTCTCCCCACTCTACTGTTCAAAATAAAATTATAATCACGTTTACAGACTCAGATCGGATCCGGCAACCAACTATGTAGGTAAAAAGACCCCACTTGTTAGATTTTGTTTTAATTCTTTCAGTCAGTCAGAAGACTCAGAACTCAACTGGATACATCTCAGCTATTTGTTTCTGTTGCTTTCATTATTTTCTTATTTTATCCTTATTTATTTATCTACTTCTAAAACATACAAAACGTCAATGTAGGTCCATTTTCTTTTGTACATTTTCAATCATTCCGTCCCATAGATTCACTATTTTTTTCCTGTTAGAATGCTTCATTTATGTCATCTCTGTTTCATTTGTAATGACTCGAAGGACTGTCTTTTTCTACTTCGTTTTTATGTTTAGTTGAGGCGTATTCAATCGAGTATTGCAACTGTTTCTTTTGCTGAGACTATCTCTGTAAGAGTTTGTATATCAAATAGTGATAGTGATCCCACATTGGAAATGTAAAGGGAATATGGAAAATTTATAAGTGGACTTTACACACTTATATTAAATTGGAATGATAAGGTTTGGGCTTGGGCTTGAGCTTTGATGTATGGCTTGGATGTGTGTGGATGAGTTGTTGTTGTGCATTTGATTAATAAATATTAATATATTTATTTTGTCAAAAGATGGGCCTTGGGCTCATATGATTAATTAAATGCCTTATTTAATAAAACGTTTTTTATTTTTGAATTTGGTCTTAATATGAAGACTTGTGTCTGATCAACCCACCTCTTCAGACTTATTGAAAAACTAAAAACGTTTTAACTGCAACCACCATTTTTTTTTATTTTATATAAAAGAAATAGGAGGTCAGAGGAAGCAGACTTGAAAAATATACATATTACATTCCAAAGTTTTTCTATCTGATTGATCTTGAAAACAAAAGCAAAAACATCAAGTAGATTCGCCAGGGGTCGAATTTCAGTGCAGAGATTCGACTTACAGATTGTTGAATCCTGGTGGCAGACGTCCGAAGAACTACAAGCACAAGAGTAGGGACGAAATTATGCTACATAGCATTTACGCTAGCCTCAATCTTCAAGTCAGTGAGTTTATTGATTTCGTTTACTTGCACTGTAAGTTTTTGTTGTTGATTCTGTAAGTTTATGTTGGTTTGAGATTGATTACTTGTTTTAGTTTTCTGGTTTTGATTTGTATTACGTTTACAAGTTTCTGTTTAAATAAAATTATTACATTCGTTGATTGTTTTATTAACAATCTATAGCAGAAATTTCGATGGAACAATCTGCGAATGTTGTGAAGCCTCATGTTGAGAAACCAGACAAGTTCAAAGGACTGGATTTTAAACGATGGCAACAGAAGATGTTGTTTTATCTAACAACAGAAAATGTTTCACACATTCTCAATGGATGCAATGTCAGTTCCCTTCAGTGCAGCCACAGCTGCAACATCAGCATCAGCAGAATCTGATGTATATGCCAATGCAAACTATTCCACAATCTCTTCCTGTCATTGCTAATCCAGTTTTAGATGCTCAGTACCCCGAAAACCAATTGACAATGTCACCATCCTCCTTGATCGGTATGCTATCAGATACACAAACACCAGGGAGAAAAAGGGTTGCCCCTGGAGATGTGGCTGAAAAGACAGTGGTGAGTAGGCAGAAAAGAATGATCAAGGATAGGGAATCCGCAGCCCGGTCACGAGCAAGGAAGCAGGTTGGATTTTGAATGTTGCTTTATTTTAGCTGATCAGTCCTTTTTAATAGTTGTTGTTTGTTTCTATGTGGACTTTTAAGAGCAATCAATGTTGATGGTCAGGCTTATACACAAGAGTTGGAGAAGAAGGTATCACTCCTAGAGAAGGAGAATGAAAGACTTAGAAGACAGAGGGTACGGTTTATCTTCTTTTCCATAGCAATTATTGTCCTTTTACCATTGTTTTTTCTTCAAAAGTGTGCTTACTTAGTTAAAATTTCTTCTTCACTGAGTTGGAAATTACCCCAGCTCTGTCTTCTTGTGGAATCAAAATGCATAAAGAATGATGATAAAATGATGAGTTTTGAATATCTAGTCTTAGTCATGCATGTATTTCATTCTAAAACGATGAATAAACTTGTGACTGGATAATACTTTTTTATTTCTAATAATACAATGCAAGCATAGTATTAATTAATGTATTGTGGTGGTCTAGCTGATAACCATTGGGTTTGAATATCTAGTCTTATTCACACAGACATTTCATTTGGATTTTGCCTGCCATTCATATGGCTGCTCTAGCTTTGATATGTTTTCGTAAACTTTTGTGTGTGCTTAATATGTTGATAGTAAGGATAGACTGAAGCTATTGAAATATGATTTGATAAGAGTTTTGCAAGTATTCATTCTTCAAATGTTTAAATACAGAGATGCAATATTATCTACAATTGAATTTCAAATACTTGAAGCATGTTTCTAGATAAGCTAGACTTGTGAGATAAGATATATTACCAAGAATTTGACTTGCACGTATCCTCATCATTCCCCCGCAAGATTGAGAGTGCCAACATGCCAATCTTGGAACGGTAATATGTTCGTCGAGCACTTGATAAAGGTTTAGTGAGAGCATCAATGATCTAGTCTAAAAGTACTTATCTTTAGCGTCGAAATTCATTTTTGACTCTAAAAGTTAATACTTTTTGCGACCAATATTTTCGTAGCTAAAGATATATTTTTAGCGTCGAAAATAAATACCTTCATCGGCCAAGTTTTCGCGTCAAAAATTTTATTTGGACGCTAAAGACCTTTAGCGACGAAAATTTGACTTTTAGCGATGAAATTTTCCGACGCTAAAAATGATAAAAAATAAATAAAATAAAAAATTCGTTATAATTAGTTTTAAAAACCAATTATAACAAAATTGATATTATAAATTAATTTCAAACTAATTTAATTACAAAGTAATTAAATTTTTAGAAAACATAAGAACATAATTACAATTTTGTTATAAAATATTATGACAATGATATCTTTATTAATATATTAATAAAATTACAAAATTTATCACAACCAAAAAGCTTAAAATAATAAACAAATGATAAAATATAATTTTTCTATATATTTTCTCCATCTTCACTTTCATATTCTTCGTCTTCACTTTCATTTGTTCTTCATTTTCTTCACCATCTTCATTTTCATAATTTATTCATTTTCATATTCCCTACAAAAAAAAATTAAAATATTGGATGTTAATATAAAATATAAAAAACGAAACAAAACATATAAGGAAAAATAAAATTTAGAGAGAAAATAAGAATATGAGAGATGGAAAGTAAGAATAAGAGAAATGAAAGAGCAAATGAATTTATAAGGAAAAAATAACATTTAGCGACGAAATAGGCTTTCGTCGCTAAAGGTCATCAAATAGCGGGAATTATTTCAGCCAAAATTTTGATTTTTAGCGTCGAAATTTTTGACTTTTAGCATCGAAAAATCGTCGCTAAATGTCAAAAAATTTAAATCAAATTTTATTAGGTGAAAAGTTCAAATTTTAGAAGGCAGGAATTCGGAAAATTTAAATTACCCTTTAGCGTCGAAATATTTGACTTTTAGCGTCGAAAATTTCGTCGCTAAATGTCAAAATTTAAATCTAATTTCATTACGCGATAAATTCAACTTTTTCGTCGCAAATGATCAAAAATTTAAATTTAATTTTTTGGTGAAAAATTCAAATTTTAGAAGGCGGGAAATCGAAAAATTTAAATTTACCTTTTAGCGTCGAAATTTAAATTTCGACGCTAAAAGGTAAACGTTTAGCGTCGAATGTAAATTTCGACGCTAAAAGGTAAATCATTAGCGTCGAAAATCTATTTGGACGCTAAAGGATTAACCTTTTAGCGTCCAAATAGAATTTCGACGCTAAAGGTTAGAACATTTAGCGTCAAAAAACTATTTTGACGCTAAAGGTGCAACCCTTTAGCGTCCAAATAGATTTTCGACGCTAAAGGGCAACCCTTTAGCGTCAAACAACTATTTCGACGCTAAAGGTGTGACTTTTAGCGTCCAAATAGACTTTCGACGCTAAAGGTTTACCTTTTAGCGTCGAATTTCAATTTCGACGCTAAAGGGTTTATTAGTGTCGAAATAATTTCCGACGCTAAAAGTTTGGACGCTAAATGTTCATTTTCTTGTAGAGGCCTAATTGTACCGTTCTCGAACAAAATGATAATCGATAGCTATATGTTTGATGCGAGAGTGAAACACTGGATTCGCACAAAGATATGTTGCACTAACGTTGTCACTGTATATTGGTGGTAAACTCATTAGAGATATGCCTAACTCTTTCAATAACAATCGCACATATGTTAGTTCGGCAATAGTAGATACAATCATGCGGTATTCAGCTTCTGTTGAGGAACGTGACATAATTTTCTGTTTTTAGGAGCTCCATGAAATAGCATTGGCTCCAAGAAAGATAACATAGGCACTCGTAGAGGTTCGATCATCGTGGTCGCCTGCCCAATCAACATCAGAAAAGGTATGCAGTTTCATTAGTGTCTTACTGTGAAGAAACAAACCATGATGGAGAGTGCCACATAAGTAACGAAATAGTCTATTAACTGTAAGACAGTGACTGGTTGTAGGTCTATGCATGAATTGAGAAAGTTTACCCACTGTGAATGCTATAATTAGGCAAGTAAGGGCCATATATTGCAGACTTCCAACAATGGACCGATACTCAGAAGGATCAGATAATGTGGTTCCATCAAAGAGAGTGGGAACAAGATTAGGTGACATAGGTGATGTAATTGGTTTTGCATCAGTCATGTTGGCCTTCGCAAGTAAGTCGGTAATAGACCTAATCTGGAGTGCCAATCTACTAAAGAGCTCTTTACTGATTTGGTAAGAAATTTTGTACACATTTGTATTCATTCTTTAAGTATTTAAATATAGAGATGAAATATTATCTACAATTGAAATTCAAATATTTGAAGCATGTATTCTAGATAAGCTATTGTTGATGGTAATTTTTAGCCTTGAGGAACTCTGAAGTCTGAATATGGGTATAATTGGGTTTGCACTTAACAGATGGTTCAAGTTCCTTATGAGGATGAGAGATCAGATGAATAGCTCGAGCCCGAGGTACAGAAAGGCACCTGATGGCAGTACTCTCTGATGAGGCTGAGTTGGTATACCGACCTGACCTGATTAAAATACATCAGATTCGACAGCACTTGAGCATCTGCGAAGGCAGACCCGATGTGGTCCATGACTACTGACCCGACCTGGGAAAGAAGTGAGGAAGAGGGTCCAGCATCATTTACCTCAGCATGCCGACCCGAAGACCGAGAGTGGGGTTGCAATATCTTGTACTTATATGTGAATGACGTAAGCTCTACATGAGAGTTTGAGCCTCAAGAAGGTTAATACGATAGGAACAGGTCAGAAGCTTATCATCTGACACACGAAACATCTTGAGAGTGGTTACAATGTGTAGGCATTGCATTTTCGCATGTGAAACCCGATGATGAGTCTCATTTGGAGGCACTACCTTTTGAGTCATGAAAAGCGCGGGAAACGGATATCGGAAGGGGGAATTCAGAATAAACAAGCTCACTGTCTTCGTTGGTGCTGCGTTCCTTACTTCGTTCGAACGGAAAACAGATTGCGGGCGGTGTCGTGTAGAGCGTTCGAGGGAGCGTTCGAACGGTGTCGGTAATTCTGGTTTTGCTGCTAGCCTCACCACCCAGCCCATTTAGCTCCCCAAAGCCCATAAAAAACATCCAAATTAAATAATTAAATATTAAATTAAATATTAAACATTAAAATAAAATATTTAAACCATTTACCAATTAAATAAAATATTTACCTAAACTAAAAAGAAGATATGCCTAATTAAAATCAATCTTAACCAATTAAAGCCAATCATATATTTGACTTCCTAATCTAATAAGATATTTACCAATATAAAATATTTGTATTCCTAAACCAACACAAATTAAATATTACAACTTCCTAAATTAAAATATCTTGTCCCCCCTCAATCTTGTGTATGCCTTTCTCACCTCTCCTAATTTGGAAACAAGATCCCTTCCCTTGTCAACCCTAGCCATCCTCTATATAAACAACCCCTAACCAAGGCCATTCCTCTCCTTGACACAACACAATTCACACCCAAGCTCTCTCAAAATCTCTCTAGACTCTCTCTACACACCCAAAACAGACAAAAAGAGAAAACACTTCCTACACACACAAAAAGAGAACAAAAGAACCTCAACCATCTCCTCCATAGCCGAATCTACCACAAATAACCACCCTCACATCACCGAAACTACAAGCCCCAAAACAAACCCTAATCACCACCGAAAACCAGCCCCTCTAAACCTCCATACATCACCGAAAATCACACAAAACAGCAGCCAAATCCTTAAAAAAACAGTAACTTAGAAAACTACATAGATAATCTTAAAAAATAATCACTTTTAATTGCACTAAGAACCCACACAACTTGGAATAGTTCTTTGAAAACATTGAAACAGGTAGCCCGTGCAGTGAGCAGCAAAACAGGAGCCGAATAGGAGCAGAACGGAGTTCGATTCGTAAGTAAAGCAGCGGAACAGTGAGCTAGGACGTCGAACCAGCGGACCAGAAAAAGTCGCGGAGCTTTACCCCCCTTTCGATCTTCGTGGAACGTGAGTCCGAGAGACGGCTTAAAAGGTTAGACCTGAGGGTATCTTTCACACTTATTCTCATTTTACTTTCTGGTCATTTATTTTGATTATATTTTCTGTATTTGTGGTATCTATTGTGTGTATGATGTATGTTGTGGGTATTGGATGAATGAGAGATGTGTCAACTCTCGCGGTATATCGGATGGAAACCCGGACATAAATTTCATAGCCGATTCCGAATGGACGGTAATATGATCTGTACTCGGGCCACAATTCCACGTACCGCTTGGGTAAACGGCACCATCTTTCTTTTGTTATGTTGCTCTTGTTTATTTAGTTTGCTTACTTGAATTCAATATGTCGTTAGTTATGCATGATTCAACCAAGCGCATGGGCTTAGTGAGTTAGTCCAAAGGTCCTCCATTTAGGAGACAAAGAGCCGAAAAGGACACCTTCGTGACACTACTTCGCCGCGCGGTTGATGTATGTTCGGTTGGACGCGAGATACGTTCAATCGGGCATACTTAGTTTGATATTGTTATCTTTATTTTCGTATGTATAAGTCAATCGAGCGCATGGGCTTAGTAAGTGTGTTGTGAGATCCCCTATGGGGAGGGGCTAAAAGCCCTTTACCACGATGCTTTGCCGCGCCGGTTGATTGATGTGTGTTCAGATTGGATGTAAGGTGTGTTTCAATCGGGCATACTTGGTTGATATGATTGGTTCTATTCTTGTATGTGTGATGTGACGCGCATGAGCTTAGCATGTTGGTCTAAAGGTCCTCTCTTTGAGAGATCAAGAGCCCCAAAAGGGTCACCTTTACGGCAGTGCTTCGTCGCGCCCTTTTATTTTCTGTTTTTATATTGCATCATATTTCATGCATCAGGTCCGTGTCCGTTCGAACGCGTTCACGAACGCAACTCGAACGCGCATGTGTTTTTGCCTTATATGTGTCAGGTCTCGTATCCGTTTGAACGCGTTAACAAACGCCATACGAACATGAGCTTTCTGTCTCATCTCCGTTCAACGCGTTACGAACGCTACTCGAACGTGAGTTTCTGCCTCATTCCGTTCGAATGCGTTTACGAACGCTACTCAAAGGTGAGCATTCTGTTTCATTTCCGTTCGAACGCGTTTACGAACGCTACTGGAACGTGAGCATTCTGTTTCATTTCCGTTCGAACGCGTTTACGAACGCTACTCGAACGTGAACATTCTGTTTCATTTCCGTTCGAACGCGTTTACGAACGCTACACGAACGTGAACACATTGAACTGAGTCTTTTTCATTAGATTTCATGCATAGTTTTCCTAGTAACTATCTCCACATGTTAAATGCAAATATGTTGATGTATTATAATTCATATGCTTGTGTCACTGATAACATTTGAGTATTATTTCTTGTGGTATATCGGATGGAAACCCAGACGTAAATTCCGTAGCCGATTCCGAATGGACGGTAGTGCGGTCTGTACTTGGGCTACAATTCCACGTACCACTTGGAAAAGTACCCGTATGTGTGCTTGTATGGTTAACATGTGTGCTTGTATGGTTAATATGTGTGCTTGTGTTTTTCCCGAATATGATATGTAAGTAAAGTTGTACGTTAGTTGCTATCTTGATATATGCTAAGCATGCAAATTTAAATGTAAGATATGTGTGAAATACATGTATATTTAGGTGCATATTTTATTTTATAAATGTGAATTTGGAAGCATGATACCCTTAGAAATAAGTGTTACTTTAGCTTGTTTAAATTATTATATAAATCCTTTCATTACAAGTGACATGAGTAAGGGACCATTCCGAACCCAACGGTTTGAGGTCTTCCCTTGCGAGGGGTGAGTGCGGCCTTAAATCTTTGTCCCGGTTCACACCGGGTGGCGACTCCATGTTATGTTATCCAGTACTTCCCAAACTAGGCCGCGAGCCTAGGAACGGCGTCGCCCAGGTCCTGTGTCTCCTACAGTCTGCGCGACTCCACTGGGGATGTATTTGGCCCCGAAATATTGTCTTGTAATGAGTGGATTTATGTTTTAATTGGCCATGTCTATAGGGCGGAAGTGAGGGTTTAATCAAGGGCACTTTGAGGCTAGGTAATGGTTTGGTGTCTCCTTCATTCACTACCTTTCTAGAAGGAAAAGCTGTGAGGACACCTATATGGCCATCTACTTGTAGCCTTTGTGATGGACTAATTTGGAGGACTCGTTTTTATTCCTGACAAAGCGATAAGAGCCTAGAGGCTTGGGTATTTAAGTGAGCCTCGCTCCACCTTCTCCTCTGGGGGATCTACACAACGGGAAATCCATTTGACAGTCCGTCACACACCATAGCTCATTGGCACGTACCTTAGTGTATAAAAAGGGATACGCTCGCTTGGTCACTTGAACCCTTGAGTGGGGAGACCTAGTTGTGGGCTATCCTTCGCCAGTGAGAGCCTTTGTCCATACTCTTGCAAACCCACCCATAGACTGGTTTATATGTAAGTAGCAATTATTTCCTGAGTAGTTGCTTGTGATAGTGGCTTGGAAAACATCCTCATTTGGATTGCATTGGACTATTGTCATAAAATAAATACTTGGGCTTGCTGGGCCATTTTAAACTGGGGCAAGTTCGTACTGTATGACTACTAGGCCCAAGGCTTCTAAAATGTTGATGGGCCATTATGTAAAAATTATTATGATATGTTTGCATTATCTCCATTCTATGCTTATGTTTGGAACATCACCGTTTGGATCCATTTGGACCATTGTCATGGGATATGGGCTTGTTGGGCCATTTTAAACTGGGACAAGAACGTATTTCATGACTATTGGGCCAAGAGCTTCTAAGTGATTGATGGGCCACCTTGTGTTTGTTTTTCGGAATATTATCATTTGGATTTAGTTGGGCTCTTTGCCGTAAGACATGAACTCGTGTGCCATTTAAACTGGGACGGGTTCACCCTTATGACAGTTGTCCCAAAAGCTTCTAAAATGATAATAGGCCGATTTGTTTGAGAATTTATTTGCTTTAATATATGTTATATATTTCTTATGCATCTCATGCATACATATACCCTGTTAACATCCTTTGTGTCTTAAAAGACACCATAGATACCGTTTGGGTTAGAGAAGGAACCAGACTCACTAAAGAACAAGTATGAGTGAATCCGATAATGAGGTGTCCCGTATGGATCAGTTAGAGAATGGTCCTCGCCAAGATCATTGAACAGTTGCAGGCTTTGACTACTGCTATGGCTGGTATAGCTGGTTCTCGTGCGGGGTTCATTCTGGGGATGTGAGACAAGAGGAATATCCGAACAGATTGGGGATGATATCCCCGCTTTTGATGAATGAGGCAGAGTATGCAGCAGGCAGAGTATCTGGTCTCAGAAAGAGTTACAGAAACTTCGAGATCAGGTTGAGTCAGTTACCCGCAAGATGAGGGGTAAGAATGAGGATTTGCTGGATTATGACACATTGACTTTTGAGGAACAGTTGCCTGCCACAGTTCAAGATGCCAGATATGGCTAAGTTCAACGGGAATGGGGATCCGAGGGTGCATCTCCGACAGTTTGTATCAGTCATGAGTTCAGTTGGCTTGTCTCAACGCCAGGTG
>SKCR01055096.1:0-65472 GCA_019454045.1 Zanthoxylum bungeanum | reverse complement strand
GTCAGTACGTATGCAGATGCTGTTCTTCCAAAATTTGTTCCTCCATGATACTATAAGGATTAATAATTGTTAAAATTAAGAACTATATACAATATATGACGATTAAAATGGATAAAGAGGAGACAAACTATCATAAATACCATGTAGTAATTCACATAGCTTCCTCTTAATTTCGCAATGAAAAGTGCAACGTGATATGCTATGTCTTCTGCTGATCTTATTCTTGCTTCATCACCGTATACTTGATAGCTTCATAAAATCGCATAGGCATCAACATGCGTGTTCTATACATTTGAGGTAAACATTGATTAAGAAGAAATTAAACATACAAACTTGTCCAATTCTCAGTCCAAATAGCTGGCTTATTTGGTGAATTAGGTCCTGCAAATGTTTCTCCACACTGCCTCCCATTACATGCGTTGATCTGCCAACACATCAATTGAATTGTACAAGAGTTGTCTAAAAATTTATTAAGGAAAGAAATTAAAAAGGAGATTGACTAACCACAGGGTCAGGAGCATCATCTTGCTTACACATCGCCCATGGCACGCCCGTCTGAAGATCCACAGCCAATTTTGCAGCCCAATGTACATATGGGGGTCCTTTCTCATCAAATGCATGTTCTATCATTCCATACTCGTTCTCGATCTACATGGAGAGATTAATTCATTAAACAATCAGCAAGCTCATATATATAGTAATGTTTAAGAAGTTGAACCTGCGATAGTATAATTGGCCCTCCTTGTGAAGCATATAACCTCTCTGATTTCATCAGGTTTACTATCATTGTCGCATATCTTTCCATATGAAACTGCCATCAACCATACATAATAATGAGCCAAGGGCAGGTAAAAAGATTGGAGAAATGATAGCTGTACATTACCTTGAATGGTTCATTATCCGATCTAAAGACAATTCCTGGAACATCGTGCAACCAAAATGGAAGACCCCTACACCAATATTATACTCCATCAAGTTCCTTCAACAGACAATTTTTGTGATACTACATAATATATAAATAATGATTTCGTGGGCAAAGACACTGCCAAATAGCCTCTATGTCTATGTTGTCAAAGGTGGTAGGTAGGACAATGCAAAATTTTGATAGTTAAACTTACTCAAGTCCAAGCGCCACCTAGTTCAATAGTTAAACATGCAAAATTTTGTATAATATATAAATAGTCAAAACTTCAAAATATTCTAAACGGCTATTTGGAAAACTCGTCCAACATACTTAGGCGGCGCCTTTAAAAACACTATTCACAAGGTGGTGTTAGATATATACCCGTAATCCCATTCACCCTCAATGAAGGGTCCAATTCTGAGGCAAACATACAATCCCTGAGCTTGAACTTCCTTGATGAACCTTACTAAATCGTATCTTCCACTGAAATCAAACTGCAAGTTCAGGAACCAAGATGAGCAGAATATTTTTGAAGTACATTTACATTATAGAGACAAATAAGAAGTTAAATTTTGACGATATAATTAACCTGTCCTGGTTGGGGCTCATGGAGGTTCCAAAAAACTAGAGTTTGTACCACATCTAATCCTCCTTCTTTAGCCTTAGCTATTAACTGTGACCACATCTGAAAAAGAATTGTAAAAGTTTTACAGAATTGTAATGTACATGTTTGCCAAATGCCAACAGTGAAATTGGTAAAAGTTTGTTATTTTAGTTTCAATTTTCCATCACAAGTCAAAAACCCTCAACAGTGTGTAAAGTTTACACTTACAGCTATTAATTATGTACAAGTGCATGTGATTTTACACATTTTTCAATATATATTGAGAACAAAAAGGGTCTATTTGGTAAACAAATTATTCGATTTACTATTTTCATGGTAAACATAGCCAAGACAACTACACAAACAGAGATCCCAAATCCTTTTGATCTTTTAGTACATATCCTAGGCCAGAACATGAAAGAATGTCTATCCTACGATTGCGATACAATAACCTTTCTTCACCTTACCGACGGGAAAACAACTTTTATTTATATCATTTTCATTCTCATTTTATAAAATCACATGTCCACTAAAAGTTTTTTTTTTTTTTTATTCATTTTTTATAACTTTATGCCCTAAAAAAATATTAAAAAAGTTGTATATATATATATATATATATATATAAAAACTCCAATACACTAAAAATAAAATAAAATAAAATAAAATACAATTTTTAATGTTATAAACATATATATTTATTTAGCGGACAGAAGTGGTATTTGACCAAAGCCAAAATGCATGTAACATAACAAAACAAACATGATTCATCATGACTCATGACCCAAAAGGTTGTTAGGAAAGTTTTGTTTTACATGTGAAGTAAGAAACAAGAAAAAGTAATTGGTAGGTAGCCAAGCCAGCCATCAAAGACAAAGTAGAAGAAACCAGTAATTTTATTGACTTTTGTAAAAATTGAAAATGGTTGCAGAAAAAGACATAAAAAAATATACCTGAGGAGTGCTGCGAGGATAATGAATAGAGCCGGAGAAGAGGATTGTATGACGGCCATCAATAATTAAAGATCTTCCATCATACGTTACGTTTTTATTGCCGCCGACGATTGCTATCAATAACAAAGCAAACAAGTAGTGTAACATACTGTAAGTTACTTTTCAAGTGCAGCAACCCACCACTGATTTTTATTTTCAGTGTGGTAAGAAAAAACTGAATCTTTTTTATTTTTTTTCAGATTTGAGGAGAGAAAGAGAATACTAAGCATAGAGTTTAATTGGAGGTCGACTTCAAATATTATATGCAAGTAAATCCAACCAAATCACATATATTGTGCCATTCACAAATTACTATACTTGCGTGTACGATTTTATTTTCCATATACATGATTTTTTTTTTTTTAATGATTGTGGAGTTGTCTTTGGAGAGTAATTTTAATGCTATGTTAACAAAATTATTAACACCTAATAATGGATGATCTAAAAGATTTAAGTTTCATTCGTTGAACTAGCGACGGATATCATAAATTATTATAATTAATTAAAAATTATAAAAATATATTTATTTAAATATATATATATATATATATATAATATATATATTTAATTAATTTTTTTTGTTAAGAACAAGCATCGATCAATTCACATGTTTCATTGATTGACATGTTTTTATTGATTTTAATATTTTTTTTACACATCGATTTTTAGGATTCAACCTGTTTGGACTCAATGTCGATTCTCGATTTGACCTGCTCAACCGGTCAGTCATGTCCAATTTTAAAAACAATGCTAGTAAGTGGTCAAGTACTATTAGAAAAAACATGTTATCTTGACCGATTATGTCTGTCAAGAAAAGAGTTTATTTAAATTAACTGTCAAGAATATGGGTGTCAAAAATTCTTAAAGATTTTTTTTTGTCAAGAATTCTTGCAGATTTTTATGATAGATTATTTCTCTATCAAGAACTCTTGACTGAAAACATCTGTCAAGAATTATTGACACCCCAATTCTTGATAAAAAATGTGTCATAAAAATCTATCAAGAATTCTATGAGGGCAAAATTAAATTTTCTATTTTTTGACGCGAATTTTGGGAGGGAGGGATATATATATATATATATATATATATATAAAGTTAAACATTTTTAAATTTTCTCATCGCGGCAATGGCGACTCACCATTAAATTATAAAATTAAATTAATAAATATATATTAATAAAAACCTATTATAATAAAAATACATATTATAATTTTATACGAACTCTATTCTAATAAGAAAGTATTTTATATTATCCTATTAAAAAAGAAATATTATTAAATTATAAAATTAAATTAATAAATCTAAAAATAAGAATCTTATTATAATAAGAAAACAAATTATATTATCCTATTAAAATAGAAATACTATTAAATTATAAAATTAAATTAATAAATTTATTAAAAAAAAAAAACTTATTACAATAAAAATGTTTATTATAATTTATAAGAACTATATTATAATAAGAAAAAACATTATAATATCCAATTAAAATAAGAAATACTATTAAATTATAAAATGATATTAATAAATCTAAATATAAGAACCTTGTAATAACAAGAAAACATATTATACTATCTTATTAAAATAAGAAATACTATTGAATTATAAAATTAAATTATTAAATCTAAAAATAAGAACATTGTAATAACAAGAAAACATATTTACTATCTGATAATTTTTGAATAATATCACAGAGAATCCGGATATATAAATATAAATATAAAAATAAATACATGTGTGTGTATAAGTTAAACATATTAAAACGTTATCACAGCGCCATGTGATATCTAATCTCTAGAATTATTATGTTTAATTAAATCACAAAATTAAAATATCCCTAAAATTATTTTTTATTATAAATAATAAATTAAAATAACAAATTATTAAAATAAGAAACCTATTACAATACAAAAATATAATCTCCTAATAAAATAAGAAACCTATTACTTTAATTAATTAATATTGTAATTTATTATTTTTTAAAATTAAAATGATAAATTATTAAAATAAGAAACATATTACAATAAGAAAACATATTATAATCTCTCATTAAAATAAAATAAAAAAAAATTGTGGCACCTAATCTTTATAATTACTTTTTTTATTAATTTATAAAATTAAAATAATAAATTATTAGAATAAGAAACCTATTATAATATAAATTAAAATCTCATATTTATTATTAAATTATAAAATTAAAATAATTTTTATAAAAATAATTTTTTATCATTAAATTGTAAAATTAAAATAATAAACTTATTATAACATAAAAACATAATCTCATCTTAAATTAAAAAGTCTATTAATTTAATTAATTAATATTGTTATTATAAAATTAATCTGGACTTTAAATTATTTATATAAGTTTTTTTAGGAGCATGCAGACTCTAACTATTAGCTCTTATAAAGTGAATCTAGATTGATCAAGATTTGAAGTTAGATAAGGAAATTTAAACTTAAATTGTATAAATTCCATTAAAATTCATCCGAAAGAAATTAAACATTTTAAAAGTTATTTATAACTAAGGATATGATTTCAAATGAGAGATAAATAGACTTTAATGTGAATAAAAAATATCATTTGACAATTATGATATAAACGAACATGATATATATATATAATAAGATTCTTATTTTTAGATTTATTAATTTAATTTTATTATTATATAATTAGATATTGTAAGAGAAAAACCAACAACTCGCTCGCCACAACTATTAAATATATTAATAATCAGGTACATAATTTGCTGTTAGGAAATTAAACAAAAAACAATGGCAGGTTTGGCAAGTGTAATCTAGAACGTACTTTAAGATTTACCCTCCAAAAAAAAAAAAAAAAAAAAAAAAAAAAAAAAAAAAAAAAACCATGCACAGACAGACTGAATACATCAAATTGCTTCCTTGTGGGGCCCGCCTGTTGTGAGAGAGAAGGTGTATACACCCGGCACATGATATACCACCTCCCTCTTTTGAGTAAGTAATATATTGTTGGAGTTTTGGGGTCGGGGCGCAGCGGAAGCGCGGGTCCGGGCGATATCGTATTTTAAAACTTTTTCAAAATACCGAATAAATTATTCAATATCTAATATGATAATTTATTCATATATTACCTAAACCAATTTATTTAATATCATATATTAACATAAATATAGTTGAAAACTCGCGAAACTTTTACGAAAACAGTTTTTCCATAAAATGGCCTAAAATGCGTTTTGATCGAACCGACTACCCGACACTTATGGAAACTGCCCAGGTCAGATCCAATAGTGTCGGGGCAGTTCATGGGCTGCCCAAACAGTGACGGAATCACTGTTTTCACAGCCGTCACCCGGTTGGCTCAAAATCTACCTGGTAACGCCATTTTTGGCCGTTTTCGCTTATTTCAAGTCGGAAACACATTCCGGCAATTGTGTCAACTCCGAAAACACATCCATAACATTCTAAAGACCACATTTTCATCACCAAAACAGAACAATTTCCAGGTCTGAACAGTAAAGAAAAACAGTCCACAAAACATGCCTTAATCCGATTTTATCACAAATTAATCAATTAATCTTACAGCAATTTAAAGTCACCACACATGAATGACCCTAGAACAATTCTAGGCATAATAAGAGTGGTTACCACACTCTAGAATGGCAACAAAGTGTCCAACAACATTCTGAACAAATTGGATAAAGATTACACTAATTTCATCCAAAATAACACTTCACACATGCTTAATCCTCCAATTCCAACTACCAAACACAAAAGCCCCAAATTTGAACAAGTAAAGAAACCCTAGACATGCTCTAGGAACACAAGAACAATTAAAATAATTTTCTAAACTCAAGGATGAATTAGATTACCTTTAATCTCTATGAATCCTTAAGCATTTTCTTGTTTTTCTTCACCTTTTCCTTGTTGTTTCATCAAACTAATTTGGGTATTTTTTTTTTGTTTTTGTTTCGGCAGCCATGGAGTCCAAAAGAAGATGATGAAACAAATCTTCTTTTATAAGCCAAGTTGACCGAATATGAAGGCTAGGGGCATTATTTTTATTTTCAATTTTTTAATCAAATGAAAAAGCATTAAACTTTATTATATCCAATCAAATTTAGACATATATAAAGCATAATCAATTCATGTCATGTTTTCCAATCAAAATTCACCAAGTATTATTCAATTAATAATAAATGGATAAAGATTGAAAAATCAATTATTTAATTATTTAACTATTAAATAATTAAACAATTAATTTATACAAATATATGTATTTTATTTACATTAAATAATAAATACATATATCTATGACATGTGTCAAAATCTCATTTGATGAATAATTAATGTGTATCTAATCGTATTATGTATCAAATACAAATACACAATAATTATTATCGGACAAAATCCCCTAAAGCATGTGTTATCGTTTAACGATTAAACGATCCGAATTAACTCATTTAATCCGGTGAAGTATTATGAATAATCCGTATTATTCATATCGCGTTGCCCAAGTGCTCAACGAGTACACTTCATATTGTGGGACTCTCTAAGTTTAGGTTTATCCGTCACGAAATCCAATTTCGTGTCCATAATCCACCCACTCATGGATTATGACGACCACGGATAATCTCGCTAAACTATGCAAGTCGAGGTCATAGCATACGTATAATCCATCCGTCACAGGCTATCCGTATTATACCTGGGATATAGATCAGAACGTCAAATCCGTTCGGTATAATACAGTCGACTTTTAATTTACGATCTCTAAATAACACTCGGAACTGGTTTCCGAAGTTATACCACGGCCATGGATTTACTGGATCGTAAACACGTGAGGATGCCTATGCCCTGTACACAGGACTAACAGATCCTATCTTGATACGCACATGATATCATGAGCATCAGTCCACACCCAACGAACAGGAGGAGGTCTGATCATGAATAGATCGTTGACGTGACTGCCATCATAGTGTGGAGGATAACTCATATATCCACAGTGGTATCTCAAGTCGAAGGACCACTATGCTCGCTCAACTCGAGAAGGTTCCTATTGACGTTGGTGTACCATCTATTAGGAAACCTTCAGTGAGTCGTTCAGTGTCTTATCAAATAAACACCTACATGTCTATACGAGTCTCCCGAGACTCATGGTTCACTAGGATAAACCATCGAACCAATTCACGATATACGACATGTACTGGTCTCAGCGGATTTTACTAACGGACCCGTGTTAGTAAATCTTGACCATGAACTTTATTTAAGGATATACAACTAATAGTGCGTTTCCCAATGTCAATTACAAACTGCGTTGTAACTGCGTACTATACTGTAAATCCTATGGTCTTTGTCTAGTATACACTTATCACTGAACCAGATTCAGTTTCAATCTAATCGTAATCATATCGAATAAGCGTATAAAAGACAAGGGTGTTACCGTTAAAATTCGTAATATTATGGAAAATGAAACTGTCCGTATTTATGAATCAGACATAAATACGATCCGGATTGGCACTCGGAGCACCAACCCTAACAATTTCTCCCACTTGCTCTAGTGTCAGTCCATGGTATCCTATACTCATCTCAATGTGTATCGCATACTTATGGCCCTCAAGAGCTCACCAGCACTCAAGAGGTAGGCACCAACAAGTAAGCCTGCTTTAACAACTCGAGTCTGTCAAACAAACCCAACCGTTTTCCTTAACTAGCATCATTCATATTCTGCAGAATCCAAATTCCACATCAATATGACTCAGACGTTATATCAGTATCGTGCTATAGCTACTAAGTTGTCTATGTATTTAGAAAACAAATCCAAATACTATGAGATAACCGCAAGCACTATACTAATATCAACACTTCTAATCAATGAGGTCACTTTGCAACTTCATAAGTCAGAACTTCATAAGTTGCAACTGACTCCACTAGTTTAGTAGAATCAATGGTGACACTCTCACTGCTTCTTTTCTGACTTTATATGACATAGACCATCTAATGTCATAATTAGAATAAAAAACTAATCTGACTTTATGGTTGCTGACTAAATTCTCCATGAACAAGAAACTCGTTCTTAGTATCTCATAGATAACAAAAAACTTGTTCCAAGACTCATCATATGGTCTATAACATATCAAAATAACTCGTAACAATTACGATTAAATTGATATCTTTAATCGCACATAATATAGCATTCATTACGCCATCATCCAATGATGCCGAGGATTGACTAGATATTATAATCAATCTCTCTTTCGACAAAGGAATCATCCTTTACGAAAGATGAATACTATATACATAAAAGACACGTTAACTGTCAAACAGTTATACTAATTGTCATACAGATAGTCTTGATGTGTCATTTATTAGATTCTATCTAATATGCGACTAATGAGAGTATCTCACAAGTCTCTCAATTTTATATCTTATATAAAACTTTATATCAAATATAACAGTGGGTCGCTCAATTTTATATCTTATATAAAACTTTATATCAAATATAACAGAGACTACTCTCATTGCTTCCACGGAGAAAAGAAGACTTAGGATATATAATACTAGAAAGAAATTTGTACGCTCCCACTGACCCTACTGACAAATACGTATTCTCTATACTTCGATAAAAGTAGACAATCTGACTAATATCAAAAACAGAGAGCATGAATTTTCGGAAAGCTTATCTGAGTCTACAATAGGCTGCATAAGCTAATATATCAAACTGTGATCTTAGCAGAATTCAAACTCTAGGGCCATTCTAGAATGAATTCTTCAAATAAAGAAATCACGACGGATCTCTTATTCGAAGAAATCACTCAAGAACGCCACTTTGCATTCTTTAGCCAAAATAAAGTTTAATATCGACATTAACCAATAGATCCTTAATTATTCAATTAGTGTAACTAGAGACAGGTTTCCTCAGAATCTACAATAGACTACTGAGTATAACCTACTCACTGTCATACTATAAAGGTCAAACCTTTGCATGCTCCCATAACACGCACAAGTGCAATACTAGTGTATTCCGCATTATCGATGTCCAGTCTCGATAATACTACGACTAGGGATATTTAATGATTAAACCTTCGTGGATTGATACTGTCTCATATTATCTCAATCCGGAACTAATCATAAGGACTTTTATCATTTATTTATCTTGGTAATCCAATTACAAATGATAAAAGAGCAATTTCCTTTGTCACATAGTTAATTTGTACAACAACACCATGTTATGTACAAATAGTCATGCTATGGGTCATAATTGTCCAACAATCTCCCACTTGGCCTATAGCCAATCACTCAAGTGTCCTACACTTGAACTATGTACGGTTCGTTCAAACTTCTGCTGAGAAACTGCTTTCGTCAGCGGATTTGCAATATTATCATCTGATGCGATTTATTCGATCATCATATCGCCACGGTGTATGATCTGAACGAATTAGATGAATAGTTGAAGTATATACTTGGATCGTTGATGAGACCATTAACTCTTTAGCTTGTGCTGTAGCCTAGCTCAACTGCTAACAGAACTACTCCTAATCCAATTAGGATTATATAGATCCAAAGTGCTTCTATTGCTGCCTCAGCTGCAGCAATATTCCGCTTTTGTTTTTTATTCGGTAACAGTATCTTGCTTGGAAGATATCCAGATCACTGTTCTGTTATTCAAACTATATAGTACCTTTATTACGACCTATAGTCATTTTTATCGGTTAGGAAACTTGCAACAGTGAACCTAGTCACTTCAAGTTCTCATTCTCCATAGTTTAAGAAAGCATCCTAAGTTTATCTAAGATACTTAAGGATGTTCCTAACATCAATCCAGTGACTTTCACTTGGATTGGCCTGATTGTGACTCCATATGCTCAAAGCATATGAGACACCAGGTCGCGTACATATTTTTCAATGTACGAGTTCTCGGAGAGTGCCAACAAGTTTTAGATCTCTCCCAAGTATTCTACGAAGAATTTTTCATGAAAGCCAAGCTTTCACCGATTGTATTATGGGAATATCATTTCCAAGAAATGATATGTCATCATTATATAGGACAATCATTGTCAGTGCGATCCCACTAATCTCCTTATATACACAAGAATCATTTTCATTTTGAATTAAATCATATACCATTATGATTACATCAAAACTCTAGTTCCAAGAACGCAATGCTTGCTTCAATCCATGAATGGATCGAATTAACTTGCAAACCTTGTTTGCTTGTTTAGGTACTATAAAACCGTCAGGATGTTGTAAACATCCTCCAAAAGGTTTCCTTTTAAGGAAAGCGATTTTGACGTTCAGCTGCCATATTTCATAAATGAAACATACAGAATTTGCAAGCATTATCCAAATGGATTTAACCATGACAACGAGTAAAATGTTTCGTCGTAATCAACACAATGTTGATAACGATACCTTTTCGCTACAAGCCTAGCTTTGTACATTTTTACGTTGCCATCCATGTTTGTCTTCCTTGAAGACTCAAATAGTACTAACAGGCACAATTCCTTCAAGTACATCAACCAGTGTCCAAACTTGGTTGTATACATGGCATCCATTTCGGACTTCATGGCACTTTGCCATAATAGGGAGTCGATACCTTGTATCACTTCCTCATACGTAGTCAGTTTGTCTCCCTCAATAAGATTGACATCTTTATGAGGTGAGATCAGAAACCCATACCTCCGAGGTTGTTTTCTGACTCTCTCCGACTTGCGCGGTTCTTGGGTATTTGAAGATTGTGTACAGTTTCATCCTTGATGAACTGTTTGTGTTCCATTAAGGAATCGGTGCCTGGAACAGTATTACTCCAATTTTCATCGAGTTTTACTTTCTTCCCACTTACCACTGCATATAGGTATTCCTCTTAGGAAAACCTCATGGCGAGCAACAATTACATTGTTCTCTTGTGAGTTGTATAAGTACTATACTTTGGTTACCTTAGGATAGCCTACAAATTAGGCACTTATCCAAATTGGGTTCTAGTTTGGTATCATCCAAACATATGACTCTCTCCGACCTACACGGTTCTTGTGTATTAGAAGATTATGGAATAGTCTCATCCCTGATGAACTGTTCGTGTTCTGTGAGGGGATCGGTGCCAGGAACATTATCACTCCAATTTTCATCGAGTTCTACTTTCCTCCCACTTACCAGTGCATTTAGGAATTCCTCTAAGGAAAACCGTATGGAGAGCAACAAATATTTTGTTCTCTTATGGGTTGTGGGAATAATATCCTTTGGTTTCCCTAGGATAACCAATTACAAATAGGCACTTATCCGATTTGGGTTCTAGTTTGGCACCATCCAAACGTTTAATATATGCCTAGCATACCAAAATCTTCAGGAATGAGAAACCCATTTTCTTTCCTGTCCATATTTCATATGGAGTCTGTCCAATAGACTTTGACGAACCTTATTCAAAATAAATATTGCACTGTTCAATGCGTATCCCCAGAAGGAAATTGGTAGCTTAATGCGACTCATCATTGACCTTACCATGTCCAACAAAGTTCGGTTTCTCCGTTCGGACACACCGTTCAATTGAGGTGTTCCAGGAGGATCCACTGTGAAAGAATACCATATTCTTTCAAGTAATCGAGAAACTCATTGCTCAAGTATTCTCCACCACGATCCAACCATAATGTTTTAATACTTTTGCCGGTCTGTTTTTCTACTTCGTGTCGAAACTCTTTGAATTTCTCAAAAGTATCCAACTTGTGTTTCATAAGATACTCATAAACATAACGGGATGCAACATCCGTAATGGTTACAAAGTATTCATGACCACTTCTAGCCTAGCTAGACATGGGCCCGTATACGTCACTATGATCGAGGGCTAACAGCTCGGTGGCACGTACACCTTTACAGCTAAAAGACGTTTTAGGCACTTTGCCTAATAAACAAGATTCGCAGATGTCATATGAATTAGGATCAAATCCGTCCAAGTATCCAATCTTCGAAAGTGTGTATATACGAGTTTTGTTAATATGTCCTAGACAACAATGCCACATATGAGTTTCATCTGTTTTACTCAATTTGAGCCTTTTGTCTGTCATTTTATATGTTTGAGATTCATTTATATTCAAAATATAAAGACCATCATTAATATATGTTGTACATATCAAAATGTCATCTTTATATACAAAACACCCAGTGTTTCTGAATACAAAGGTATACCCGCATCGGGTTAAACAAAATACAGAGTTGATGTTTCTAGTCAAACTAGGTACAAAATAATAGTCACCTAATGTAATTACATGCCCCAAGGACAAATATAAAACATAGGTCCCAACGGCCAAAACAGCGACTCTCGTCCTGTTTCTGACTCGTAGGTCGATCTCTCCTGAAGCCAGTCTCCTGCTAATCAGCAGATCTCGCACATCAGTACATATGTGAGTACCACATCCAGTATCAAAAATCTAATTTTTGTAAAACTAGTAGTGGACATGTTTATAACAAACATACCTGAAGCTGGAGCCTTGCCTGTCTTTACTTCCTTCAACTCTGACTTGTATTCACGGCAATCATGCTTCCAGTGACCCCGTTTTCCATAATGTAGGCAGACGTCTTGGGATATGTCCTTAGTCTTCCCAGAAGACTTTGATGATTTGGCCCTGCCCTTTTCTTCCTTTTCTTCACACCCCTAGAAGCCTTCGGCCAAGCCTTGGCCTTCTGGGATGTCGAAGTAAGGTGCGCCTCGCACTTCTTACCCTTTAGAAGCTCTGGCTCTACTTCTTTCAGCATCGCCATCAACTCTCCAAGAGTCTTTTCTTAGTTCATCATGTTATAGTTCGTGACGAACCCGCCCCAGCAGTCGGGCAGAGACTGTAAGATCAAATCTATGGAAGTCTCGGCCTCAAAGGTTATGCCCAGCTGACCTAGCTGTTCGATGTCAGCAATCATTTGCGACACATAGTGCTCGATAGATGTACCCTCTGATATACACGAGTGAAAGAGCTTCTTTTGCAATTCATACTTATGAGATCTAAGGTTAGATTTGTGAAGATCCTTAAATTTCAACATGATACTATAAGGATCCCATCATTTGTTCTGACGACGAAACTGATGAGTCATTGCGGCAAGTATGACGGATTGAGCACTAAAGTTATCATCATGATGAGTCTTCCAAAGCTCATGCTCTACTATTTGCTCAACGCGGGGCTCAGGCCTGAGAAGTTTCTCTATGACATAGAGTAACTCTTGGCTCCCAGGATTATCCTGAGATTCATCTCCCAATCTGGAAAATTGGAGCCGTTAAAAACATTGTCGCCCATGATAATGTCCCTAACGCTAATCTTTCCATCCATCTTGATTGCAATAGTCCAACTATCCAATCAATGATTTCGGGGACACTCAAAATGTAATGGTTACTATAGTCCAACTATATAACCAACTACAAATGGAGTAGTTTGAATACAGTCCAACTGTTCAAAGAAAGCAATAATCAATATTAGTCCAACTAATATATTTATAACAATGATAAATAAAATAAAAGAGCGCATGTAAGCATGTATTAAACTAAATTATAAATTTAATACTGGCCTCCCACTATTTTTCGGCGAGCCTTTAACCCTCTGTGGAGTACTCGGGAAACCCAATTTCCTAGTGGGCTAGGATCCCGTTAAATAACACACAACCTTGCCTTTGGCCAACAAGCTTTATGAAACTTAACTAGGTAGATCTCTAAGATCAATTGGATCCCATCCAATTCCTAGATCCGGTAGGTGGACCTCCAAGTCCAAAACATATATCCAATATATCATCATAACCTTTTCCTCTGAATCAACTAAGCCTTGGCTTTGGCTCAACAAGCTTAATGATTCCAGTTAAGCGTGACCCATTGACAGTTGGAAAGCTTCGTAATCCACGTCGATGTACAGAAGTGACCTTGACTTTTGCAAACAAGTCACAACCGCCCAAGACATGTGATATATAATAAAGATTTTATGGTTCAAATACATCCGCGATGGACAGTGATCTTGACTTTGGCCAACAAATCAAAGTCAATCTTAGATCTTGAGAGAGAACCACTCAATGGAAGGAAAACGCTTAATATTAAAGTGAGGGTTTTTCGCGTAAATTGGCAACCAATTTATTATCTTTGATTAGGTCTCATTATACACCCTTAAACATGCATTCTAAAAGCATAATAAGGCGCGATTAAAATAATAATGATATGCGGATGTATATATAATACAATTTGTTCCTAGAACAAATCACTCTCTCTTTCCTCTCTCCCGCTAGCACTTTACATTCTTCTACCCAATTACATAACACTAAAAGAAACCTCATTTGCATTGAGGGGAATTGGTGATAAGAGAAATACAAAGAGATAAGGAGGTGAAAGGCTGGACTCGCAGGTCCAATTTAATAAATAAGTACCATACTTACAGCAATTTCCAAAATTGCCCCTACCCATATAATATCCACCCGATATACATTATTCATATAAATACATCCAAGTATTCACACAAAGCATGATTTCAATCAATCTAATCCAATTAATTAATCTTTGATTAATGACCATCCAATGTTCATACAACGATTTGATTTGCGCGAGTCCAACTCGTTTAAGAATAAATACTCAAAGTAAGTATTCTTGAATTATATCGAACTTCAATTTTAAATCCAATTTAAATTGTATCCAATACTAATTCATGTTTAATTCCAAATTAAACAATTACACTTTTAATAATGCCTTTTAGACTTGGATTCCAAATCCAATCCAATTGGGTCTCAAAGGACCAAATAACATCCAATGCCAATTCAATTAAAGTCTAATGGGCTTTCAATTAATTCTTTAGGCATGGGCTTTGGCCATTATGGATCCAATCCAAGATGCCAAGGCCCAAGTTAGGAATCACCATATGCCACAAAATCAATTTAGGCCCATTAGGCCCAATAGTCATATTTGGACTTTATGGAAATGGTTTTAGGCCCAATTGGATCCAACCCAATTGTCCAAACCAAAGTTGGCCCAACCAAGCCCATTAGCCCAAATATAACAAATTCGCCCAATCCAATTTTAAAGACTAATTTATATTAACATAATATTCCAAATATCACATTAATTTTAATTAAAGTGTAATTAACACAATTAATCTAATATTTCCAAAACATTAATTAATCAAATTAATCATGCTTAACATTCAATTCATGTCCAACATAAATTGAAGCAAAATCAATCTTACAACATGCTTCAATCTCAAGGCTAAGGCAAGAAATAATATCCAATTTTGATTTCAATCCAATTAAATCAACAATCAATATTCATTTCATGCTTATAACACATCCAATTGTCTAATTTTCAAAAAATCACCATGAACATACTAGGGTCAAGATTCGGCCATGATAAAAAATTGGGAAATTTTTAATCTAATCAATTTCTCAAATCTAATGATGCACAAATCCAATTCATCATCATATAAACACAACCAAGCAATCAATTTGGAAAAATCATGCTCCAAGCAAAAATACCCAAATAAAGTCCATAAACCCTAGAAATTAAAATCAAGTTTAGGTGGCTCTGATACCATTGTTAGTGTCTCTAAGACATGCCAATGATCCTAAACATTGATTCGTGTGTGAATATATCAAGAAAGTTTACGGAAAAAACTTGCATTGATCGGTTGAAGTTCAAAACTTTTCCATGGATGTAGAAGCTCCAAGCTTTTATTTTGAATTCCAAACTTAAGGGTGAGTTTCCATATCACATTTCTTTGACTCCTTTAAGTGCTAGCTAGAACAAAATTTGAAAGAAAATCCTCCAAGGAGAGCTATGTTCGGCCAAGAGAGGAAGTGAATGAGAGAGTGAATAGTTCCATGTTTCAAAAACAGTGTGTGTTATATTTGGTTTCCAAAACCAAGTTGTAAAAATTGTTTTCCAAAAACAAGGTTGGTTAAAAGTAAGTGGTTTTGTGAAAACCAATTACTTTTGCCAACTACCACCATCACATTTGACAAGTGATGTGAGTTGTGGGTCCCACCCAATTTTGAATTCCAAATTCAAGTTGGCTTACACAACACACTTTGGGCCCGGGTTCGTTTAATCCGACTAAATGAATTTTCCATCGCGACGTAATTAAATCCAATTAATTAAATAATAATGCCTAGCAAAATTATTACGAAAGTCGCTTACGAATTAATTCCAAATTAATTCGTTTGCTTAAATTAAAATCAAATTTTAATTCCGTATTGAAATCCAATTTCAATTAATATATCCGATATATTATTTTAGCCCAATTAAATAAATTAAATAGTAAAATCCAATTTAACTATTAAATTTACTTTACCGATTAATTCCAAATTAATCGCGTTCTCTCTTCTAGACGAATTTAATCCTAGATAAATTCTTACCGTAATTAATCCCAGATTAATTTTCTCTCTTATAATTAATCCCAGATTAATTTTCTGTTCGAGTCAATTGTCATCGGTGAATCTTTGGGAAGCGACCCAAGAGATCCCTGGATATGTTGGCAGTAAATACGGTCATCGAACTATCCGAACACATGCATACCCTGTACCACGTTCTTACCGATTTACAAGACATGGTTGGCTTCTAGCAAAGCACCGTGCCTACCTAATTCTCTAGAAATATTCAATGAGGAATATATAATATGTATCAGGCGTAGTATACAATGTATTACGTAATACGATCCAGTATCGGATGTCACATGCTAGGTCTAGGGCTGGAATTGTGTCTGCCCCATACGAAGCATATATCGGATCACTAGCAACTAGTCTCTGTAATCGGATAATCATTACCTAGTCATACTATCCCGATAGCTGCAGCATTTAAGAGTACTAGTTCTGTATCCCTGCGTGATCATCATCTCCATATAACTGAAGTGATACTTCCATCTTGACATCATATCCAATACACTACGATTCTCAGTAAACCCAGAAGAGGCGTACACAGAACTTGTTAAAGTTTTGGACGACCAAAACCAAAGTGTACTGATTGTCGTAAGAATTAGCGATGCAAGTCTCAGGTTAAGACCACATACACCTACCCTGATTCGGATTCCCATAGACACATAGTCATACTACCAATGGGATTCCGAGGGGTCTATCCAGAGCGAAGCTGTTCCCGGTCCAACGACTAACATAACCTCCTATCACACTTGCATAAGTATCCAATACTTAAATATATGAGAACTATGCCGTTAAGCTTCTATAACGCGCACAAGTGTAATACTAGTCTATTCCGCATTATCGATGTCCAGTCTCGATAATACTACGATTATGGATATTTAATGATTAAACCGTTCGTGGATTAATACTTTCTTATATCTTATTAATTCAGTACTAATCATATGGACTCTTATCATTTATATATCCAGGTAATCCAATTATAAAATGATAAAAGAGCAATTTCCTTTGTCACATAGTTAATTTGTACAAAAACACCATGTCTTTTACAAATAGTGATGCTATGGGTCATAATTGTCCAACACAACTCTCGGGTACTTTGTATGTAGGCAATGCTGAGGGGCGCCGCAGCGCAAGAAAGTGGGCGCCACGTCGCCAATTAATTTTTCTGTTTTACTGATTCTGCGTTTATGCTCTTCCCGCATTCTCCCAAAACACATACAATTGCTCCAATATCCGTGTTCCATTGCTTCCTAATAATAAAACATAAATAAACTATAATTAAGATTAAATACTTAATAATAGAGCTGAATTAATGATGTTCAAAGTACATTTTCATGCACTTATCAACAACTTATAGTGATATTTCTCAATGTCAATTACAAATTATGTTGTAACTGCATACTACGCTGTAAATCCTTGGGTCTTTGTCATATATATACATATCACGAAACCAGATTTAATTTCAATCTAATTGAAATTAGAACGAATAAGTATATAAAAGATAAGAGGTGCTATCATAAATACGTAATATTATGGAAAAAGTGAATTATTTATATTCATGAATCAGACATAAATACGATTTGGTTTGACGCTTAGAGCACCAACCCTAACATAATTTTATCAAGACCACTATGGTTTTGGATAACATATTTGATCTTGATGGTATGCGTCTTTCTTACAATATATTTGACATTTAAATTGCAGTATAATTCTTTAGTTATACAAGTATACAACGTCATGTATAGATTTTATTTGTTGAGATTTTTTTTAATCATATAGGTATAAAATTATCAAGAGAGATAAAAAAAATAATTAAAAAACACACCCCACCAGCATTGGGTGTGTGCGTAAAAAGTTAATTTCTTTCTTTCTTTAAAAAAAATTAAATCGTAAATATCTCTCAAAATATAAAGTGTTTCATGAAAAAAATATATTATTGATCTACAAATCATAAGCTTTAAAAGAAGACTTATTGTCGATATGTTTTGGTAAAAAAGTTGCCCTTACATTGATAAGATAATAATGATTTTAAATTAGATATTTTTAAACAGTCATATCTTCTTCATCATGTATCCAAATTACAATATGTTAAAATATATATACACTTAATATACATACCTACAACTTTCATCAACAAACCTCTCTCAAATTCAAACTAACATAAAATCGAAATTAGCCCCAAAATTATTACATCTCACATAATTCATATCAACTTCTGTCATAGTCACATTTTTACCTTGTTCATATTGGTGACTAAAAGTTGTGTTATGTGTACTTTAGTCACATTACTTACCTTCAATCACATTAGTTATCTCAATCACATTATTAACCCTTACTCACATTGAGCACAGTCACAATCATATTTTATTTGATTCATAAAGAACTCAGTCATAATCACATTTTTACCCATAGTCAAATATGACTGTCAGTTGGATGATTGTTAATTTAGTCATGGGTGTGCCTCAATTACATTTATGACCTCAGTCATATTGTGACGTGATTTTTTACCCACAGTCACAATGTGATTATTAGTTGGATGATTGATAATTTAGTCATTTGTGTGTCGCAATCACATTTGTGACCCTAGTCATATTGTTATTTTAGTTACATTATGACTGTGTTTTTTTATACCAACAATCACGCAATGACTGTCAATTAGGAGTGTGTTTTTAACCACAATCATAATTTAACTATCAGTTTGGTGACTGATAATTTAGTCATGGTTGTGCATCAGTCATATTATGATTGTGTTTTTTTACCTATATTCTATAAGAATAGCAATACAAAATACATGATTTGAGGTGTGAAGTTCACCTTATTTTAGGTGATGTTTGCCCTTTTATTATTGCTACAAGTTTATAGCAAATCACTCTTCGGATACAACAAAACCCAAATCTGCAGGTAGCAATTCCTGAAGATTTTGGGAGATTCTACCAGCAGGGAATAGGCCGTACTATCCTCATGAGCCTCTAACTTTTTAATAATGACCAACACTGATACTATTTTCTCAAGCATAGTTTCATATATGAGACCATTGCCCAGATCCATAATATAGAATATAAAACAGTACACAAACAACTGAATACTCAACATCAATACTCTTAACAACTTATACACAAATATTTATACACAACTTTACTATACAGATATCTGAAACTGGACTTTACTTGACTTGACTGAACTCTATTTCTGACTTGAATTGGGGGACTGAACACCCTAGTGACTGCCATCAGCGGGACATTGGGAGTGGGGGGTTAGATCGTTTGAATGACCTAACTGAGTGGACAACTAAAATGAAATAGGAATTCAAGTACTTTTGAAAGATCCACGGTTCAAAAATCAAATTTTTCGCTAAACAATTCTTTTGAAATCTCTTTCCTTATTTGAAACAACTTTCTTTCTAGAATTCTTTTCCGAAAACTATTTATGGTCTGAAATTTCTGAAACTCTCATAAAATAGTTTCTTATGAAATTTTTTTCTTGAAATCATATTTTCTGTAAGGCTGTCTCTGAAAATCCTATTTCTGAAAAACTATTTATCTGAAAAACTATTTATCTGAAAGTCTGCTGAAAGCTTGACGCATGAGGTGTTACGTATCATTGTCCCTTCATATGCCTAATTAGAGCCAGGAGTGCAAATCCATGACATTGGAGCATTAAGTATCGCCGTCCCCCAAAGCATGCCATAACCAGTCCCTGAAACTAGGGTCTATATGCATTACGTATCGCCGTCCCCCTAGCCATAAATCTGGAGCTGGGGGTGCGGATCTATGCTACCCTCCAGACTTTGAATCTAAGATCTAGGGGCATCTGTCATCCTTAGTCCTAAACTACGTGTGCACACGGTGTCTGGATGTGTCAATTCCAGTATCTGTATCAAGTTACAACTGAGGTGAGTTTTCCCCCATGCCTCCAAAAATCATAAAACCATGTTTTAAAAATCATCACTTTCTAAAATATTTTGAAAAATATTTTTATTCATAAAAATGTATGGAAATAAAAACTTGGCTAACGTCCTATGTGCGGAAAAGTAAGTTTCAATTCAAAAACATATAAGTAAATACAATATTAAGAAAAGAGTCCACTCACTGATTTGGAGTCCCGCTAGCATTACTTTACTTCGCCGAAGGAGTTTGTGGTTCCTGCGATGACCTTGAATCAACTTATTTCTTCTCAATTAGAGCCTCCAAGCTCCATTTTCTTCTTTTTAAGCTTGTGATGGATTTGGTTGCCTTTTATTACCCCTTGATTTTAGTGGAAAAATGAATTTCCCTTACTCATTTCCCTCATTCCTTCTCCATCATCTTGAAAAAGACTTTCATGTTTCTTTTTCTTTTCTTTCCCTTTTTAAGATGCAAAAATAGTTTCCTTTATATATTAGGGGTTATTAACTCATTCTCCTCTTCTTGATTTGTTTAGTCATTTCTAGAGAAGTCTAGGGTGTTTGAGGGATATTTAGGATTATTGGACCATCATAAAAAAAATTTTGGGCTTAGTTTTGAAGAGTAATCTCCTTCTTTATGTCCTATTTTCGCCGTTGTGCAGAGGGCCTAAGAAAATCATCAAATTAGGCCTAGTTATTCTCAAAATTTGGAAACATGTTCAACATTATAGTTGTAGACCTGGGTCTTATCTTTTCGATGATATAAAATTCATAAAAAATAAAGTTTGTATGAAAATGTTACGGCCCAAATATCATAGGCTGTCCGGATTTAGTCTTGAATTGAATTTCGTATTGGAACTGTGAGAATTTTTTCGATTGTCTAAAAGATCATTACATGAGTATATACATGTCAAAACATAATTTATATTATGTGACACTCGTCCTAAATATATAACAGTAGTTGAGAATTCCGATCGTTACAAATTCTCCCCCCTTAATATGATTCGTCCTCGAATCCCTTCTAGGGTTTAACTCGCAGATTTGTTTTAGTTCAAGCATATCTGTATCTCTGCTATTCATATCTTCCTTACCTTTCTTTCTGCTCTTATGCTTAAGAATTTACTATTAAAACTTTTGGAAATCTCTTGTCATGCTTGTACATACTACTCCAAAGTTCATGGGCTTTAGTAAACTTCTACTTAGTACTTTAAACTTACCGTCATGCTACCACTAACTTTATGCATCTCGAATATCTCAATTCTAAGCCTCTAATTATACTCAACATCCTCTATTTTGACTATTTGAATGAACTATCAGTTTTAAAATTCTACTATATTCGGGGCCTGCTGTCTCATTTATCATTTTTCCATTCTTTATCTCTTTCCAAGACAACAATAATTCCTAAATATCATAAGAGACTTCTGTTATTCTTTATGTTTAAGGTGCCACTATTGTATTTTGTATTACAGCCAATGACCTCATGTAGGCACTGTATTTTTGCATGAGCCCGATGATGAGCCTCGTATGGAGGCACTACCTGAAAAGTTACGGAAGTTGTGAAAAACGAATGCCGGAAGGAAGGAAAACCTCCAAAATTAGCCCATCATCGGATTCAAACTCACTAGCCAGCCTCAGATTCGCTCAGTCAGTTTCTGTTTCAAACCTCAGCCTCGGCCCATCATCCCCAACCTCAGACACGCATAGGCCCTTGAAGGCAGCCCTAGGGAAAAAAATAATAATCACTGAAAAAATTAGAAAAAAAAGTGAGAGGGAACGTCAAACGTAGGAAAAAAAATAATCACCGAAAAAATAAGAAAAAACAGTGAGGAGGAACAACAACTTGAAGGAAAAAAACCCTAAGATCACTGAAAAATACAGAGAAAAAACAACAAAAAACCTAGAAATAGAGTGAAAGAAACCGAAAAAACAGCCAGCCAACCACCGAGAAAAACAACCAAAACATCAAAGAGGAGAAATAGCGAAACAGAGACCAGTGGTAGCGCAAACAGCAACCAGAAGCAGCGTAAACAGCGACAACCAGAAACAACAACCAGTGAACTAGTAATTCTTCCGGCGACGGCCTAAAGCACTTCCGAGAAAGCAACTTAAAAGGTAAGACCTGAGGGTACCTTTATCATATTTATTTTTATAGTTCTGGACGCTACATGCCTGGATGAACGTGAAATACGTCCAACCAGGTATGCGAAGTCCTACATTAAAGACGACCAAATTTCTGGTCACATTTTTTTCTTTCTTTGGCATTTCGTTATTTATAATTTTTTATCTATTTATTCACTTTTATTGTTGTTTTACTATTTCACCTTTATTTTGTTTATTTTTTTGTTCATGTTGATGATTATACGTATATGCATTGTTCTATGTTTTCATGTCTATTTTTTTATGTCCGTTTACATTGCATTGATGATTATGTATGTCAGTATCCCTTGCGGTATATCGGATGGAAACCCAAACGTAAATTCCTAGCCGAATCTGAATGGACGGTAGTGTGGTCTGTACTTGGGATACAACTCCACGTGCCACTCGGGAAATACTCATATATGCGTGATTAACCTCTCTTTTTTGTTTGCTATTTATTTATTGATGCATTCCATACTTTTGATTGTTTATTATAATTTTCGTTATCGCATATCGTATTTCTTAATTTAATGTGCTTTTGGAACTACGTAATTGTGATTATTATTTTGTTGGGTATGTTATTATATTTTTATTCGCTTTTATACATGAATTGTATTAAGACTTGGCTATACCTTTGTGTGAACCCATCTATTATACTGGCATAAGTAAGGGACCATTCTGAACCCAACGGTTTGAGGTCTTCCCTTGCAAGGAGGGAGTGCGGCCTTAAATCTTTCCCAGTTCATGCTGAGTGGCAACTCTTTTATTCTCCGATTTAGTCCCTCGCGGGCTAATCCGTACTCTCTACGGGCTGTGAGCCCCAACAATGTCATGGTCGCCGAACATCATAGGCATAGCGGTAAACCCTGCTTCGCTCCTACAGATGGAAACTCCACTGGGGATAGAGAATCGGCCCCAAAATAATTCCTTATAGTGTCCACGGCTTTGGCTTTGGTTAACCAAGTCTCATATATTTTGCATACCCTTCTTACCCCCGATGGCGTCATGTATCATGAAGTCGCTTTCACTCAAGACGGCGGATCGTTATGTGATGATAACCATCACTCGTTGGCACATACCCTAGGGTATAAAAAAGGCGTGCTCACTTGGTCGCTCGAACCTTTGAGTGAGGAGACCTAGTTGTGTGCAACCCTTCGTCGATGAGAGCCTTATCCATACCCTTGTAAGCCCACATATGAACCATAGTTATGTGTCCTATAGAAGCTACCCCATATGCTTGTGTTTGGGTCCATTATCATTTGGATCCATTTGGGCTTCTCGTCATAGGATACGAACTTGTTGGGCCACTTAAACTGGGACGAGTTTTTATCTTATGATGATTGGGCCAAAAGTTTCCAAAGTGACGATGGGCCACCTTGTGTTTGGGCCCCCTATCATTTGAAGTTATTTAGCCACCTTATCGAAAAAGTGTAAACCTGTTGGGCCTTTTCAACTGGGACAAGTTTACACCTCGCGATAATTTGATTGAACCCGTTAAAATGATAACGGGCCAACTTGTATGAAAACATTGATAGGCTTAGAAGGTCCAAACATGATCCGAATATGCCAGATGCATGAGTCCGATATCCGCACTGGCTTTCATCCAGGAAATGGTACGCCTTGTTATAGCATATTTGTCTACTTTTAGATATCTCCAAGTCCATCTCCGCCACAATCGTGATTACCTAGGGCCCAATTCATCGTTTCTAGACAATGGCACAATCCCCATAATAGGCTTAGTCAATCTTGTAAATGGGCGGTCTTTGTCTTTTACTGATGAAGAGGGACTAAGGTAGCCAAGGTTCACCCCTGTAGCGTAGGAGAGAACGATTTTGTGTACCCCATATTGGTTCATAAAATGAGGCATACCTAGGGCATAAATGGACTTACCACGAGTGTAGGAGGAATAAGGTCGGAAGGGTATATGTTATTTTAATAACTACATGCCTCTCATGCATCTCATGCATCGCATGCATACACGTATCATGCTGACCCATTGTCTTAAAAGCCATCATAGATATCCGTTGGGTTAGAGAAGAATGAAGACTTGTCAATAAGATGTTAGCAAGCATGGATACGTCAGGCAGCGAATGTTCCAACATGGATCAATTAGAGACCAATATCACCAAAATTACCTTGCAACTACAAGCTTTGACCAATGTTATGGCCAATCTGACAGTACCCCGCACAGTGGGAACAAAAAATAACAAGGATGGAAGGCGTGATGAGCCCCCGAATAGAATGAGTGAAGAAATCCTTATTTTTGATGATGATATGGCTGAGTATGCCGCGGGAAGGATAGCCGGGCCTCAGGCAGAGTTACAGAAACTCAGAGAACAAGTAGAGTTAGTTACCCGCAAGATGAAGGGAAAACATGAAGATCTATTAGACTATGATGCGATGATTTTCGAAGAACAGCTGCCTCCCCAGTTTAAGATGTCTGACATGGCCCAGTTCAATGGAAACGGAGATCATATGGTCTATCTCCGACAATATGTTTCAGTAATGAGTTCAGTGGGTTTGTCGAAGTGCCAGGTGCAGAAGATGTTCAAAATGTCACTGGAAGGGGCGCTTGTAGTATGGTATTGTAGGCACTATATTTTTACATATAAGTCCCGATGATGAGCCTCATATGGAGGCACTACTCTTTAAGTTGCGGAAGTCACGGGAAACGGACGTCGGAAGGGAGAAGTCAGAAATCAATACCTTATTGGATTTAATTCGTTTACTTAGCTTCGAGTTTGCTCGTTCAACCTCTGTTTTAAAATTTACCCTCAGCCCAAACCTACACCAAGCCACACACCAAGCCCACACACCACCAAGCCACACACCAAGCCCACCAAAAGAACCCAAACACACGCCGAAAAAGACCAACCACACGCCATATCTTCCCAAATAACAAGTCCACACAGAAAACACACGTTGAAATCTAATCAAATCACCTTCCCAAATTAAAAGATTCAAATCAAATCTCATCAATCACCTTCCTAATTAAATAAATCACATGCCTAAACTAAATCAAACCAAATCAAATCAAATTAAATTACCTTCCTAAATTGAAGAGATCATTTCCTTAAACACACAAATTAAATATTCCCTCATAATTACACAATCTACGTTTTCCTACCCGTATAAGGTAAACCTCAACCCTCTCCTATAAAAGGACACCTAAACCAACCCTTCACCCTCCTAGCACACTCACGCCCAAAGCCACTGAATAGCCTCCCTCTGCCGAAAATCAAAGCCCCTGAATAGCCTCCCTTTATCGCAAATCACAGCCCCTTGAACTGCCCCAAACAGCCGTAAATCACATCCCCAGGACATCCCTCCATCACCGAAAACAACCACAGTAAAACAGCAGCTCCATTATTGAAAACAACCACAGCGAAACACCCATTGAATTACCGCAAACCAGACCCCCTAAACCACCAAAACTGTTGTCACTAAAACTGTCCCCATCACCAAAAAAACAGGAGCCCAAATACCCCCCCTAATTACCGTAAAATAGCAGCCCAAATCACCCCTAAATTACACCCTAAAACATGCCAAAAACAGCAGCAAAAATAGCAAAAAATTGCAGCCTAAAACAGAGGAAACAACAGCCTAAAACAGCGACGCAACGAAAGAAAACAGCAAACCAGTGAACCAGAGGAGTTGCAGAGCATTAACCCTTCCGACGGCCGCATAACGTACTTCCAAGAGGCGACTTAAGAGGTTAGACCTGAGGGCACCCTTTTATTTATTTCCGTTCTTTTTTTTTCTGTTATTTATTAGTATTTCTTTGCATGCGTATTGTTGATTCATGTGTGTTATGGCCATGGGATGAATGATTTTGTGTTATCTCTCGTGGTATATCGGATGGAAACCCAGACGTAAATTTCGTAGCCGAATCCGAATGGACGGTAGTGATGAGTGGTAAATTTATCACTATTTCCCACTCATTTAACCTAATATTTTGTATAGTTTCTTGATTTTTGTGAATATTTTGATGTGTTTTATGTTATTTTGTAGATAAATAAAGTTTCAGGACATTCTGGAGGTGATTTGGGCCAAAACAGTGAAAATTGGACAAAAAGGGTATTTTGGTAAATTCCTGCGTCGCGACGCCAAGACCTTCAGCGTCGCGATGCCTAACGTGCACCGAACAGTGCTAACGTGCGCCGGGTCAACGGGTCAGAATTTGAGAAGTTTGACTTTACTAACGTGTGCCGTGCCACGTGTCACCATCACAGCCGATCTGCTAACGTGCGCCGTGCCACGTGTCATCATCCTACGGTGCCGAAAATTACTATTTCCACGTGTGCCACGTGTCATCCTACGTGTCGCCACGTCAGCAGGTCAACCAAGTCAACTCTTCCATGCGTCTTGCCAGGTCATCACCCACGTTAGCAGGTCAACCAAGTCAACATGCCACGTCATCATCAGCCAATCACAGCATGACATGTGTCACCACGTGTCACAATCCTACAGTGTCGACAATTGATCTTAGCCGCTTTGCCACGTCAACGCCACATCAGCATAATAATTGAGCTCTTAGCCGCCTCACCACGTGTCGCCTTATCTTCTTATCTGAATTGCCACGTGTCAAAACCAGAGCATGCCACGCCAATTGCAGCTGGCGTAGCGACGCCAAAGGCCTTGGCGTCGCGACGCTGGAACCCCACCGAGGCCTATAAATTCAGCTCTTGATTTCATATTTTGTTGTACCACTCTCTCTCATCTCTTTGATGTAAAGAGAGAGTTTCTCTCTCTAATTTCTTTTAATTTTTAGTTTTTTAGTTTTATAATTAATTTTAATTACGTTTTGTAATAATAGTAATTTACTTGTTTTTACTTTTTACAGTTTTTACTATTTACCATGAGGAGGTAACTTCCCCAGCTAGGGTGAAAGGTAATTCTTTTACTATTGCTATTTAGATTAATCTCCCTTAAATATAATATATTCACTATTTAAAATATTGACTTAAAAAGGATACCACCAGATTGGTCGGTTGGTAATTCATTTTAATCTGGTTTAAACCTGACTAATAAAGGATGCCGCCAGATTGGTCGGTTGGTAATTTTATTTTGGTTCTGCCTTTATGGCTGGTTGATGGAAAAATACTACCGCCTTAATGGCTGGTTGGACTTAATTTGACTTAATCATGATACCGTCTATATGGCTGGATGGTAATGTTATCACAAGTTTATAGATTATATTATGGGAGATATCTAAATTAGTAGTAGTAAAAGTAATTCTTTTTACCTTAGCATTTTATTTTATTGTAATTTACTTTTCAGTATTTACTTTACCGCATTTTTACTTTATGTCTTTTATTCCCAAGTTTTTACTAGCCCTAGTTATGTGTTGTAACTAAATTAGTTATCTGGGGTTGTGATGACTTTTAATATCACCGTTTTATAAGGGGTTAGATTATAGCTTGGGTAATATAAAGATTTATTTATTGAGTCTTAAACTTAATGCTTTTTCATTAACTGGCCATTAATAAAATTGATCTGGTAAATCTAAAATGAACTAGACATAGGGATTTTAGGTTTCAGCCTTAGACTCAATAGCCCACGATCTTCCTTGAGGATAGATAACCCTTTAATAGATTTCCTTACAGGATAGGAATATACCTCTCGGGCGGGGGTAGCCATAATTGGAACTTAAACTTAATAAATCCAGATAATTTGGTTGACATAGACAAATGGTTCAATTGGATTAAACTGGGTATTTGTGTCTGACCATCGACAGAGGCTTACACATAATTTAGTGTTCCAGGTTAATAAAACAATATATTACCCAACTTTAAGATAACCACTTCATCTTTAAAATGATATTGGAAGACATTACAACCCTAGATAGTTTTTAATATTGAATTTTCTTAAAACCTACTTTCGAACAATTTTATTTACTTGTTTTTAAATTTAGAATCGTCACCATTTCAAACCAATCAAACAACCTGTTAGATACTTGTAATCATTTGACCTCATAAAATTAATAGATTAGATATTAAGTCCTCGTGGGATCGATATTTTTATACTAATTGAACGATACGTGCGCTTGCGTTATACGTGTGTGTTTACGCCGGTCAGGTAGTGCGGTCTGAACTTGGGATACAACTCCACGTACCGCTTGAGAAACGCACATATTTTGTTTCATCTAATTTCATGTTTATTCGTTATTTATTAGAAATAATATGTTATTTTTATGCATGATTTAGTTATTTCTTTCGCACTAAGAGTTACATGTGATTAGAGATGTCATTTTTTTTTATCCTGTTCGAACGCATTATCAAATGCTATACGAACGTATGCATTATGCCTCGTCCCATTCGAACGCGTTTACGAACGCTACACGAACGCGCACTGGACAGATTCTTTCATAATGTTTTATGCATTTTTGTTTCCTTAGTTATTTCTTTCCCCATCACATGCTTAGTTAGCTCTTTTTAATATTTATGCTTTTATTGTTATTGTTTATTTATCTTTCCGCATTTATTTATTTAGTATGTTCATGAGATTGTGTGCTTGCTGTTATTCCGACTTATTTTTATGCATGCAAACTTAGATAGGTTATATGCAAACTTAGATATAGGTCGTATGCGAACTTAGATGTATGTTATCCTTGTGTAGACTCGGTTATATTATTACATAAATCCGTTTATTACAAGTGGCATAAGTAAGGGACCATTCTGAACCCAACTATTTGAGGTCTTCCCTTGCGAGGGGTGAGTGCGGCCTTAAATCATTTCCCAGTTCACACTGGGTGGCGACTCCATTTTATTTCTCCGGTTTAGTCCCCCGCGGGCTACTCCGTACTCCCAACCGGGCCGCGAGCCTGGAACAGCGTTGTCGATTTCTATGTCCTACAGTATGGCGACTCCACTAGGGATAGAGAATCGGTCCCGAAATAATGTCTTGTAATGTTTGTGATTTGTGCTTTATTTAACAGTGTCTACCGTGGGTTGAAAAGGATTTAATCAAAGGCACTATTAGAGCTAAGTAATGGTTTGGTGTCTTCTTTCATTCACTACCTTTCTATAGCTGAAGGGAAAAGTTGTGAAGGCACCTAGATAATCATTTACTAGAAGCTTACCGTGATGGACTAATTTGGAGGACCTGTTGTTTATTCCTGTCACCAAGGCGATAAGAGCCTAAGAGGCTTGGGTATTTAAGAGAGTTCACACCACCCTCCCTCTGGGGAATCGTCAATAGGAAATCCATTTGACAGTCAGTCATGCACTATAACTCGTTGGCACGTACCTTAAGGTATAAAAAAGTTGCGCTCACTTGGTCGCTCGGACCCTTGAGTGGGGAGACCTAGTTGTGGGCAATCCTTCGCTGACGAGAGCCTTTGTCTATACCCCTATAAACCCGCATATAAACTGTAGTTGTAGGACCAACATTAACTATTCCTTTATGCTTGCGTTCAGGACCATCGTCATTTGGATTCAGTTCGACCTTTTTTCATGAGGTATGGGCTTGTTGGGCCATTTAAACTGGGACGGGTTCGTGCCTTATGAAATTGGGCCAAAAGCTTCTAAAATGCCAATAGGCCATTTTGTGTTTAGGCCCCTCATCATTTGAAGTTGTTTAGCCATGTTATCGCAAAAGTGTAAACCTATTGGGCCTTTTCAACTGGGACAAGTTTGCACCACGCAATAGTATGGTTGAATGATTTGGAATGATAATGGGCCGACTTATATATTCCATACATCGCACGCATACATGCTAACATAAAGTTTTAAAAGACACCATAGATACCCGTTGGGTTAGGGAAGAGGGAAGACTCGTCAAAAGGTCGTCAACAAACATGAGCGAATCAGAGAACGAGGTATCCCGTATGGATCAGCTGGAAATAAGTCTCACTAAGGTTACCGAGCAAATGCAAGCTTTGACCACCGCTATGGCTAATATGGCTGTGCCCCGTGCTGGGGGGCTTTGAGAATGTGAGGCGTGAGGAACCTCCGAACAGGTTGAGTGACAATATCCCTGTTTTTGATGATGACATGGCTGAGTATGACGTGAGAAGGATAACTGGGTCTCGGGCTGAATTGCAGAAACTTCGAGATCAGGTAGAGTCAGTTACTCGCAAAATAAGGGGTAAGTATGAAGATTTGCTAGACTATGAGGTGATGATATTTGAGGAGCAGCTGCCGGCTCAGTTCAAGATGCCTGACATAGCCAAGTTCAATGGGAACGGGGGTCCGATGGTCCATCTCCGACAGTATGTTTATGTGATGAGTTCAGTGGGCCTGTCGCAGCGTCAGGTTCAGAAGATGTTCTAGATGTCGCTTGAGGGAGCACTCGTGGTATGGTATCATGGCCTTGAGAGGAAGGTCAAAGATGATTGGAGGGCATTGGCAGAGGCCTTTCTGAACCAGTATGTCACGAATTTGGAGATCGACTTGTCACTTCGTGACTTGGAGAATACCAAACAGAAGCCGGAGGGGAGCTTCAAGGATTATGTAGATCGCTGGAGAAGCCAGCTTCTGAAGATGCAGACTCGGCCCTCGAAGAAAGACCAAATCAAGATGATCATCAGGGCACCAAACCTTTTATTTATGGCAAGTTGAGGAGGATGGACTCCATGATTACTGATTTTCGACAGTTGAGGGAGACTGTCATGGACATTGAGGAAGAGGAAGCGGAGAATAGGAAGTTTTATGGCCTAAACAGGAGGACTGTTGGAGGATCATCAGGTACCAAGCCCGTTTCTGCTGAAGTTTCCACCATCAGAAACCAGCATTTCTCTAACTTGGGTAGGCCTCTGTCAAAAGTGCTCGAGAAATTAGCGAGACAAGGACTCCTAAAACCCTTGGAGACTAGACCACTTCCACACCCTCTACCACAAAATCTAAACCCGAACCTTTACTGCCACTACCACTAGCAAAAGGGCCATGACACCGACAGCTGTGCCCGCCTCCGACATGAAATCCAAGACCTCATAGACTCCCACAAAATACCTGACCCAGAAAAAGAGCAACCCAACACACACCGAAACCCCCTACCTAACTATCACTCCGTCCCACCACCTACCTACATGATTAGCTCTGGCCTACCTGAAAGCCTTGTCCTCTAAACCTTTAAACACCAAACCTTTTGCCTGGGGATTTGGGATGCAATAGTGAGGATGAAACGGAGCACTGGAAGAATTTCTGGCTAGACTTCTCAAGCAGTGATGAAGAAAAGGTGAAAGGAATGACACGCAGTGGGTGTATTTACAGTAATACAGCGGAGAAAGGCAAGGAGTTATTGACTGAAGGTAGAGAGGTGACAGAGAACGGGGATAATACTGAAGGAGATGTAGTGCAGCGTCAGCTGAAGAAGACACGAGCACAACTGAGCATTTGAGAGTTGTTGTGTGCATCGCATGAGCACATGCGTGCCATGGTTGAGGCCTTGAGCAAGATAATAGTACCAGAGGATGCCAACCCTACTATGTTTGTAGGATCGATGTAGAAGGAAGCTTTGCGGGTGATAACCTTTTCTGAGGAGGAACTCCCAGCTGAGGGAAGAAGTCATAACATGCCATTATTTATAAGAGCTGAAGTGAGGGGTAAGAAAATGTCTTGTGTAATGGTAGATGATGGCTCATCTATCAATGTGTGCCCGTTGAAGATCTTGTCGAGGTTTGGGCTGAAGGCGACAGATCTGAGTCCCTCCAATATGACTATCAAGGCGTATGATGATAGCAAGCGAGAAGTTGAATTTCATGTGATTCAGTAAACAGAATCTAAATTCCAGCATTCTGCATAGAATCATATGAATCAATGCGAAAGCCTCCTCATTTCCTATCTTTTTACAGTCCCAACTATTCTCTTTTCATTTCGGGAAGAAGGTTTGCCTGAAATCTCCATGATAACCTCAGCAAAGCCGAAGGCAACAAAACCATGGAATGGGTTCCAGTGGACAACATTGTTCCCCACTGCTGCCTCCCGTAGGAGTCTGGGCCGTGTCTCAGTCCCAGTGTGGCTGATCATCCTCTCGGACCAGCGTAATTTTACTGCAGTGGTCAAAGTGGGCCCAATAGAGGATGAGGTTGAGTTCACAGTGCTTGATATCCCGGCCACTTTCGCCTTGTTATTGGGGAGGCCATGGTTTCGTAAGCTTGGGGGCGTGCCCTCCACTCTACATCAGGTCATTAAGTTCCCGTATGGAGGAGAGATTGTCACTATCAGAGCTGAAGTAGACAATGTTGTAGCAACTTTGGAAATACAACCTTTCACGAGGTTCCAAGTGTCGGCAACCTTTGAGGAGTGGGTAGATCCCAAGGTGGCTAAGATCATGGAAAAGATGAAGTTCGAGCTAGGTACAGGCTCAGGCGTTGAAGGAACATTGCCCGACTTCAATGGACAGACCACCAGGAGAGGTTTGGGATAAAAGTCCGACGAAGATAAGCCGAAGGCTAAGTAGAAATGATTGAAGCTGACATAATATTTTATGAAAGCCACAGGGTACCAAGGAGAGCCTGAACCAGTGGAAGTCAACGGGGTCATGGTACCAGGATTTGAGATATTCCAGGATGTGATGGGTGAGAAACCGCCGGCAAAGAAGTTGCGAAGGAAGAAGACAAGTGGGAAGAAGAGCTCATGAAGCGGAGAGAGCCTGACCTTCGAGGAGAGTAAGAGGACTGAAGAAAACCCGGCTGCGGAGGATGAAGCGTCTATGGAAGATGAAGACATTTATCTCCCTGATTTATTCGAATTTACCCCTGCATTCGCTAATAATAAAGACATTTATTTTGCCTTACTTGCCTGAGTCTCTTCCCTTTAACTCACATGACTTGAGTATATTTGACATCAACTCAACCAAAACGAATGCACTTAACCTTGGTACGCTTGAGAGCCCCAATGAGGTCTTAATTGCAAGTGAGGTTACCTCTGAGGAGCGGAGAGGCAATTAGAGGAGATGTTAGTCAAATATGCCAAAGTGTTCGCTTGGTCCTATGAGAACATGCCCGGCGTAGAGTAGAGAAGTATCACCCAACACACGATACCGACTTATCCAAACATGAGACCGGTTAAAGCAGAAGTTCCGAAGGATGAGACCTGAGTGGGCCGAGAAAGTTAGACAAGAAGTCAAGAAGCAGATAGATGTGGGATTTCTGGAAGTAGTAAAGTACCCCGAGTGTTTGGCAAACATTCTGCCAGTACCGAAGAAAGATGGGAAGGTCAAAAGGTTCGTGGATTACATATACCTTAACAAAGCTTGCCCGAAGGATGATTTTCCTTTACCCCATATAGATGTGCTGGTTGATAGTGCGGCTTTATCTGCCCATGTACCATTCGCGGATGGGTTCTCAGGATACAATCAGGTTCTTATGGCTGAAGAAGACAAGCATAAGACTTCATTTGTCACAGAATGGGGTACATATTGCTACAAGGTAATACTGTTTGGGCTTAAGAATGCAGGCAGGAGCCACTTACCAGCGGATGGCCACCATGTTATTCCATGACTTGATGCATAAGAAGAGATTGAGGTATATGTGGATGACATGATGGTGAATCAATCAGAAACAAGAAGCGGACACATAGAAGCACTGGAGAAGTTCCTTGAACGAGTCGATAAATACAACTTGCGGCTAAATCCCAAGAAGTGTGTGTTCAGGGTAATGTCGGGAAAATTGCTAAGACACATGATCGGAATGGGAGGAATAGAAGTAGACCCTGAGAAGATCAAGGCGATTACCAAAATGCCTGCACCAAAGATAGAGAAAGAAGTTAGAGCATTCCTGGGGAAAATCCAGTACATCAGTCGGTTCATCGCCATGCTGACATCAGTATGCGAGCCTATCTTCAAGTTGCTAAGGAAGGACCAGCCAGCGAAATGGAATGAGCAAATGCCAATAAGCCTTCGATAAGATCAGAGAATATTGGTGGTGAAACCTCATGTCTTGAAACCTCCAAGACTAGGCAAACCCTTGGTACTATATTTGGCCATTGAACCCGAAGCGCTGGGGGCGATGATGGTACAAGCAGATGAGACAGGGGTAGAGCATTCAGTCTATTACCTCAGTAAGAAGATGCTTCCGTATGAAGCCCGCTATCAGGAAGTAGAGAAGATCTATTTGGCAGTAGTGTGGGCGTCCAGAAAATTGCGTCATTACTTCCACTCTTACAAGATCCAAGTGGTAGCAAAAGAGAATCCCTTGAAATATATGCATTCGATGCCTTCGCTAGTAGGGAAGTTTGGCAGATGGCTGATGTTGCTGATAGAGTTTGATGTCGAGTATCTCACCTCTAAAGTAATCAAAGGACGAGCCGTAGCGGAGTTCCTGGCACTACAACCTATAGAAGGAGACCAATACAAGTTTGAATTCCCAGACGAGGAGATCCAGGCAATAACAGTCCAATGATGGAAAATATACTTTGACAGAGCAGTGAATTGCAAAGGAGCCGGGATAAGGATCGTGATAGTAACCCCTGAGGGAGAAACCTTGCTGATGGCCAAAAGATTGACGTTTGGAGTAACCAACAACATGGCTGAGTATGAAGCATGCGCCTTTGGACTGACAACATTGATAGCCTTGAAAGCTAAGAACGTGGAAGTTTACGGAGACTCGATGTTGGTGGTCCGACAGATGCAAGGAGATTGGGAATTGAAGGAAGAACAATTGAAACCCTACTTATTCCACATTAGGATTCTGGCACAGGCCCTCCCCGATTGCAAATTTCAGCACTTGCGCGAGAAGAAAATCAAATGTCCGACGCGTTAGCTACACTAGCCGCGACTTGGGAAAATCCAGAGAAGTTGGTGATAAGACCTCTAATGTTGACCACAATAGACATACCTTGTCTACGAGATAGAAAATGTCTTGGAAGTAGAGATCGACGATGGGAAACCGTGGTACTATGATATTCAGCGATACTTAGAACGCGGGGAACAACCATCCGAAGAAGCAAGCAGAAAGGACAGGATAGCCATTCAGAAGTTGGCTTCTCAATATGTAAGCTTGAAGGGAGAACTTTACAAGAGACAAGCGAATGGCATCCAACTGAATATCTTAAGGAAGGAAGAGGCTCAGAAGGCAATGGAAGAAGTACACGCTGGGGTATGTGGACCGCACATGAACGGATTGAATCTGTCTCGCAAGATAGTAAGACAAGGTTTTTACTGGTCGACTATGGAAGCTGACTGCGCGAAGCTGGTAAAGCATTGTCATGATTGTCAAGCGCACGGTAACTTGAACCATTTGCCGCACACAGAGTTGCATGGGCTATCAGAGCTGTGGCCTTTCTCAGCATGGGGAGTTGACATGATCGGGGAAATTCGACCACACACATCGAATGGACATCGCTTCATAGTAGTGGCAGTAGACTACTTTTCAAAATGGGCGGAAGCCGAGTCGTTTCGCAACGTTACAACAAAGCAAATGGCGAATTTCACAGCCTGAAACCTCATTTGTCGATACGGAATGCCGCATCATGTAGTAACGGACAACGAAGTCTAGTTTCAAGGAGAAACGAAGGCAATGCTACAGAGGTACGAGATAGGACATCACAAGTCGTCACCTTACAGACCGCAAGCAAATGAGGCAGTCGAGGCAGCCAATAAGACAATAAAGAAGATGTTAGCCAAAATGACAGAGAACTACAAAGATTGAGCTGATAAGCTGCCGTACGCCCTATGGGGGTACAGAACTTCTATGAGAACAACAACATGAGCCACGCCTTACTCTCTAGTCTATGGCATGGAAGCAGTATTGCCAGTAGAAGTTGAGATACAGTCCATGCAGGTATTAGCAGAAGCAAAGTTACCTGAACAAGAATGGGCCTCACAGAGATTTGAACAGTTAGCATTACTGGATGAAAAGAGAATGAAGTCTTTATGTCATATGCAGTTATACCAGAAGAGGTTGGCTCGAGCATTCAACAAGAAGGTGCGTCCTACTAAATCTGGTGCTTAAGCAGTCGAAGCCGTCGACGACAGACCCAAGAGGGAAGTTCAGACCTAACTGGGAAGGACCCTACATAGTCCAGAAAGTAATGGGAAATGGGGCAGTGAGACTGTCAGATTTGGAAGGAAACGAGTTCACCGAGCCGATCAACGTAGACAGATTGAAGAAGTATTTTGCCTGAGGAAGAGAAGACCGAACGGTCACCAGGAAAGATGGCGGAAGACTTAACCCAACGGAATAGGTAATTCATTCATGCATGCATGCATACACGTAACGTATTTGCATTCTTTTTGTGTTTTGTTTTGTTTTGTATTCACAGGTTTCAAAGAATGAAAGAAGAAAGCGGCAAATGTAAACCAACCAGAAGCAGCAACATATGAGTATCATTTTCGGGGATGAGTCCCAGGGTTGAGGCCCGCATCAGTATCAGTTTCGGGGATGAGTCCCAGGGTTGAGGCCTGATAAGTGCATGAAAATGTACTTTGAAACATCACTTATTCGGGTTTATTGTTAAATATTTAGCTATATATTTTATATTTTATTAGATAATTTTTATTATTATATTAATTTATGAAATATTAATTATTTAAATTAATTTAATTATTTCCCTCTTTATTATTTATTAATTATAGGAATCGTAAAATGAAGCTCACGCCGAATTTGAAACAAAAGACAAGAGATTGAAGGCCGCCCCAAAAACAAACAAAAGGGCCATGCAACGTGGACATTGAAAGAGAGAAGCAGCATGCGCCTAATACAAAACCAAGAGGGCCGAGTGGGCTGCCAGGGCTGACTGTGGCATGCATATAAAAAGGGAAAGCTTCACGTAAATATTGAAGAAAAAAAGAACATTAGGGCAGTGAGGGCTGCGGCAAACAGCTCATGCAAGTAATAGGTGAAATAAATTAAAGGGCTGTGCGTGCATATTAAAAAGGAAAACTGCCGTGCACATTAAGAAGGAGATTCATGCACATTATTAATTGAAGAGTGCAAGCTGCATTGAAAGAGGGATGCACGTGAAAAGAAAAACAAAGGAGAAATATAAAAGCAAAAGGCTGCGCATAAAACAAGATATAGCTGAGAGAGAGGGCTTACGGCAGAGTTGTGCGCAAAGAAACCTAAAAAAATAGACTGCGCACAGAACAAAAAAAAGAAAACGCAGAGAGTGGCTGCGCAGTCCAGGAAGAGAAACAGTGTGCCGAGTGCGTGAATAAGAGCAGTCCGGGAAGCCGAGAGCAATCCAGGGAGCAGTGATGATGAAGTATACGATGTTTCTCCAACCCATCTCTGTTATTTCTTCCTTCGGCATGCGGAACTAACCTCCTAAGGCAAAGCTAAGGGCGAACTCTTGTACCCAATTCTTATATTTTTGTTATTTGATTCTTGGATGATTTTATTTGTTTAATACAATTGTTATCATATTCTTCTCACTACAACAAAAATGACTTTTAGTGGCGAAAATTTTCGCCACTAAAACTATTAGTGGCGAAATATAATTTCGCCGTTATTTCGCTACTAAGAGTGCGACAAAAAAGGTATATTTCGCCACTAATAGTATACTTTTAGTGGCGAAATTTTTTTCACCACTAAAAGTATTTTTTTTCGCCACTGAAGGTTACTTTCAGTGGCAGAAATTTCGCTACTAAAAGTCCATTTTTTCGCCACTGAAGATCATTTTTAGTGGCTAAATGATTTTTCCCCACTAAATGTAGTACCTTTAGTGGCGAAAATTAATACCTTTAATGGCGAAATTTCTTTCCCCACTAAAGTCCTTTTTTAAAAAAAATGTAATAAAATAAAATAAATCCTAAATTTTTAATATACCATATGATATTTTATATTGTAAAGTTTTACAATACATAAATTTTGATATATTAATTTAATGATCATATACATTAATATATGCAAATAGAATATTTGTATTTACAAGCAAAAAATATATATATTGTTATAATATCAAAACATACAAATGATCAACAAATTACAATTCAAAAATAAAAAATTATTGTTGATTCCGTCTTAGTTCTAAGTTTACATTTTATATCCAAAATTTAAAATTGATGAGTCTCTTCAACAGTTTGTGATGACATGAACCGACGGCTGTTGCTCCGCACAAGCTGCAATACTGCAGCATCGAACCTCAGTTCAATTGCTGAGATGGTGATAAAGATACTGGTTCAATCAAATCTGGTCAGTGTAAACGGCATCAACATCATCAAGCTCAAGTAACTTTGACATAAGTTCTTTGTTCAATTCCATAGCTTCATCATCTACCTGAAACCCAGTAGCACCATATCACCACTTCACTTCAAAATTTGAAGGTACAAGAAACGGCAATATAGCAGTCATTTTAAAAACAGCTACAGATTCATGTTTATAGAAAAGCACATTATCAAAGCATTGTGGTGTACGTCCTATAAGGGAGAAAATGAGCACTGCTATTATAAGTAAATAATAGGTAAATGCCTCGACATCATTACAATGAGCATCCCAAAAATATACAGAAAAAAACAACTCACAAGTATAAGAAAGGATATCAAGAAGTCAACACTAGACACGTACCTCAATAGTTGTAATTGGAAGCAACTCCGAACCATTATCAATTTCAAAGTTTATTCCTGTCTCCCGCAGCTTTGTTGTTATATCTGTGTAGTTCTCTGATGAACTTACAACTTTGTAATACCTAACAGAAAAAACAATGAACGGTTAGAACATTCCAAAGTCAAAGTATATCTCTTGCTTCCAATTTGAAGTGAAGGACCTGTAGAACTTATGTACACACAGTTTACCCCCAATTTTATATAATATACCCCAGATTATCCTATAGTAAAGCAGTAATCCTTTTATAATTATAACTCGAGCACATCTAAACTTGAACATAACAGATCCTGGATCTGCCATTTTCCCTCCACAGTCCTTCACTACTGTTCTTACAGCTGCCATTTTATTTGTAAGGACCTCAACTACCATACTAACTCCATCATACCCATAAACCAGAAAATAGTAGAATTACTTTACTTGAAGAGCCGACATAACGCTCATGTATCCATATCAGGAAACAAAATACCAAGAAGATTTAACTGAAATAACACCATCACTCAACCACGGCGGCAATAAGATAAAAAAAGTGTTGATTGTATCAGAACCAACCTCATATACTTTCTCAATGAAAGCTTCTTGTCCCTTCTCGGAAGCTCTCTTAATGTTGCGCCCCACAATATCTTTAGGTATATCCAGCTCCTTAGCTTTCTCAAGAACTGCAGCCAAAACTATATTTGATGTTGGATTTGGACCACTTTTCTTTACACTGGATAAATCGATACAAACACAACAATCTAGTAATTTAGTTCCTACGTGCCATAATTAGCAATACTCAAAAATCTATTGAGACTAACTTACGCAGATATGACTTCTTTTCCCATCCTCGAATACAGTTTTGCCTTCTTTGCATCTTGAGCCCCCTGCATTAAAGCATATAAAGAAACTACTGTAAGACACAAACAAAAAATGTCTTCCAAAATCTAGATATAACGCTTATTCCCAAATCAAATATATCCTCTGCAATGGCAAAACAAACACCTGTTTAATATAATTTGATTCGGGCATTTTATCAAACAGGTAGCCTTCAAGTGAATTTACAAATCATAAACCAATTATGACAAATGAATAACAAGTAAAGCAGTATAAAAAGTAAGAAAGAAAAGAATAATTACAAGCAAAAGCACGAGTTCACAGAGAAAGTGTGTAAAAAAGAGACCTTTCGGCCGGCAATTTTGCTGGAACGCCTGCCCATACAAACAGGAGCGAATGTCCGTACAGTCCTCACTTGATAATTACAGTGTTTCACTTCGTATAACGGAATCCACGACGATATTGACGTTGCTGATGATGGCAAAAGATTCCGATTAGGCAGCCCGTGTTTTGAGAGTGCAAATGAATCGTTCTAAGAGCATTTTGAGTTTGAGATTCTGTGAAAAATTCCACCTACTGCTCTCGTTGACCACATGTTTTTTGCGTTAGTTTTTGCACGCTGTATTTTCCGAGTTCGTGTCCAAGTGCCGATATCGTTCTAAGATGCACACAAAAATGTATGCTTTGATGAAGAAATGGAGTGAAATTGGGTCTTTGTTTTGTTTTGATGAAGGGGAAAAATGAAGGGTTAGGGTTTTGTAAGAGGATATATTATGTTCAAAAATGGGTCCGTAAAAAAATTGGTAGTGAAGAAGAGGGAAAAATTGGAGGGGCGCCATTTTTTTAGGTTATATTTAGTGGCCAATTTAATTTTTTCGCCACTAAAAGTAATATTTTAGTGGCGAATTTCATTTTTTGCCACTAAAAATTTAACTTTTAGTGGTGAATTTTTTTTCGCCACTGATTTCGCCACTAAAAGAATTTTTAGTGGCGAAATTATATTTCGCCATTAAAAGGTAGTTTTTAGTGGCGAAATTTATTTCCCCACTAAATTTTCGCCACTAAAAAATAGTTTTCTTGTAGTGAGATCTTTATTCTTTTGATTATTTTAATCCGGGAATTATATTTTATTAATTTACATATAGATTCAGTCACGCTTTTTCTATGTGTTGTTGGTGAAATTAGTTGTGATTGGTTAAGGTTGTTTTGCGAGTTAATCTTCTGCTGCAATATTGCCCGAGGGTATATTGTCGTCGTTAGATAGGTTGTAACGATAACCTTGTGTGTTGTGAACGTAGAGAAGATAAAATAACAATTACCTTAGAACTTTAACTGGTGTAGAATTGAATATCCTCCAATTGTGGGTTTGGGACGTGAAATCCTCAATTGCGTAATAAAAAGAATCAATAACAGAATATAAGTAATTGGTACAAGAGGAGACCCTGACGCTTTGCTATTTCTCTCTATTGATAAAATCTCTTAAGTTTTCGTAATTTTTAATTTACATTGCAATTTAATCTTTTCTTTAATTTAGTTATTGCTAAACGTTCTTGATTGAGTGAATTAGTTCCGTTGTAACCATCTCTCTGAGGAATCGATACCCCAGCTATACTGCGATAACCGCGAGTCATATTTGGGCGTAATCAAGGCCCGCATCAGTATCAGTTTCGGGGATGAGTCCCAGGGTTGAGGCCCGCATCAGTATCAGTTTCGGGGATGAGTCCCATGGTTAAGGCCCGCATCAGTGTCAGTTTCAGGGATAAGTCCCAGGGTTGAGGCCCGCATCAGTATCAGTTTCGGGGATGAGTCCCAGGGTTGAGGCCCGCATCAGTGTCAGTTTTAGGGATGAGTCCCACGGTTGAGGCCCGCATCAGTGTCAGTTTCGGGGATGAGTCCCAGGGTTGAGGCCCGCATCAGTATCAGTTTCGTGGATGAGTCCCAGGGTTGAGGCCCGCATCAGTGTCAGTTTTGGGGATGAGTCCCAAGGTTGAGGCCCACATCAGTATCAATTTCGGGGATGAGTCCCAGGGTTGAGGCGCACATCAGTATCAGTTTCGGGAATGAATCCCAAGGTTGAGGCCCACATCAGTATCTCTTCCGGGGATTAATCCCAGGGTTGAGGATCATATCAGTATCAGTCGGGAATGAATCCCAGGGTTGAGGCCCACATCAGTATCAGTTTTCGGGAATGGATCCCAGGGGGGCGAAGCCCACATTATCAGTGGTTGAAAGGAAGAATTCCAGTCGAGTAAAAAAAAAGAGGGAAAAGTCCTTGATGCTTAGGCATATGTCCGGTGATGACATTGTTTGCTGTAGGGTGAAACCTTAGAAACAATAAGTGTGAAATGTGCTCTCATCCGATATTCTGAGTGGTTGATCTCGGCTAGACTCGCGACTACTTGATTACGGGATCTTAACAGTAGAACCCTGAGTAGTCGGCGAGATGACTAGTTGAAGAGATGGCGGATCAGTGAATGACCGTTTCCTTAGATGTCCATCCTGGTTTACTTGTTTTACGATATATGATATGGTTAGAAATGAAGAAAAAGTCTCTGAAGAGGAAAAATAAACCACCTATAACCGATAAGCGTGAAACTACCCATGGGCGAGTATTAGGACCACCATGAGGAGAAATACTACCTTAAATGGTAGGTGTGTTGAAAAAAAAAAAGAAAGAAAAGAAAGAAAAAGAAAAGAGAAAAAAAGAGAAAAAAGAAGTTCACACTAAAAAGAAAGAAAAGAAAGAGACGAAAGAAAATAAGAAGAAAACCATATCAAGTTGAGTACGAGGAAGTAATCACAGAGTATGATCAAGACATCTAGGTTGGTTAGACCCACTGATCCAATTCTCCGAGACAAAATCATCGAGTTGGCTTACTTAAGGATTAAGTTGCGAAAGAACCTTGGCACACACACACTGGGAGTCTAGTTCAGATCACTCATTCAAACGATCGGATTTGGGTGTATCAAGTACTTTGAAGGTTCTCTGGTTTCGACGCGAAGCATCTTTTGAGGACGAAAATATGTTTGGCTATCGGGATAATCTCGTGAGAGGCAGTATAACATGTTGTCATGTAACATCACATCAGAAGAATTACCTAGACTTAATGAAAGAAGCAAAGAACAGAAAGGTGAACCGAGACTAGGGGCGACCAGTCTATTGTTGGATAATATGACCCATAGCGTCACTATTTGTACAGATCATGGTGTTGTTGTACAAATTAACTATGTGACAAAGGAGATTGCACTCTTATCATTTGTGATTAGATCACCTTAGATGTATAAATGATGAGAGGTCCCTATGATTAGTTCCTGGACTGAGAATGATATGAGACAGTATCAGTCCCCGAAGGTTTAATCATTAAATATCCCTAGCCGGAGTATTATCGAGACTGGACATCGATAATGCGGAATAGGCTAGTATTGCACTTGTGCGCGTTGTGAGGGCACAACGGCATAGTTCTCATATATTTAAGTATTTGATACTTATGCAAGTGCGATAGGAGGTTGTGTTTCACCGATGGTACGGGAAACAGCTTCGCTCTGGATAGACCCCTCGGAATCTCATTGGTATTATGACTATGTGTCTATGGGAGTCCGACATCAGGGTAGGTGTATTTGGTCTTAACCTGAGACTTGCACCGCTAATACTTACGATAATCGATAGACTTTGGTCTTGGTGGTACAGGGCTTTAACCGGTTCTGCGTACACCACTTCTGGGTTTATCAGAGAGTCGTAGTGTATTGGGTGTGATGTCAAGACGAAAGTATCACTTCAGTCATAGTGGAGATGATGTCACGCAGGATACGGTACTAGTGCTCTTGAGTGATGCGCATCCAATCATGATATTATGACCAGGTCATGAATATCTGATTATAAAGACTAGTTACCAGACATCCGACATGTGCTTCGGACGGGGCAGACACTTATCCAGCCCCAGCCCTAGCACATGACTATCCGATACTGGGCCGATATACACAATACTACGGTATACTACGCTTGATACAGATCTATATATTCCTGTAAGAATATTTCTGGAGAATTGGGTAGGCATGGCGCTTTGCTAGAAGCCAACCTTGTCTTGTAAATCGGTATAAACGTAGTACGAGGTACTTACGTGTTCGGATAGTCCGATAACCGTATTTACTGCCAACATATCCGGAGATCTCATGGGTCGCTTCCTGAAGATTCACCGATGACGTATGACTCGCACTTTAATTAATCTGGGATTCATTAGTAGAGAGAGATAGAAAATTAATCTGGGATTAATTCGATGAGAGAGAAAATTAATCTGGGATTAATCACGGAGATATTTTATCTCGGATAAAATATCGTTAAAGAGAGAGAACGATTAATTTGGAATTCATCGATAAAATAATATATTCGATATATTATAAGAAATTAGATTTCGACGCGGAATTAAAATTAGATTTTAATTCGGGCGAACGAATTAATTTAGAATTAATTCGTTAGCGACGTAAATAGTGATTTCGCTAGGCGTAATCATTTAATTACGACGCGACGGAAAATTCGTTAATTTGGAATTAGCGAACCCGAGCCCGGGATTATTTGCGAGCGCATTCGCATTTCGAATTCGAGTGCGGCACGCAAGTCAAATCAAGCGTCAAATCACTAGTCGCATCAATTGTCAAATCACTTGTCACTTTGAGTGATGTGACATGACAAGTTGTCACTTTATTAAAGTGAAGTGACTTGATGTAACAAAAAGAGAAGTGATGGGTGAAAGGTTGAAAAGCACTTTTTGCTTTTTGACTTTTAATAAATGAAAATGTTTTATGTATTTGATTTTTGTTTTTGGAAAATAAAAATAAATATATAAGTAATACATTTTTTTTTACTTTTTTCTCTCTCTCATTTTCGGTTTCCAGGAAACCCTTTTTCCCTCATCTTTCTCTCTTCTCCCTCTCACGGCTCACTGCCGATTTCTTATTGTTTTTGTTCCGGTTTGACCGAGCAAATGAGAACCAAAGAAGATGAAGAAGTGCTAGCACACACCTTGAGTGATACATAGGTGATAGGGAAGTGTCTTCATGAGCTTGGAATCGTTTTTGGAGCTTGGAGCTTCCATGGTGTTCATCAATGGCCGATCATGGAGGAGACAATAACCAGTGAAACCGAGCAGCCCACTGCATGAGGAAGTCACTGCCGAGCTTGGAGGGAGGCAAAAACGCATCTTGTTCTTCGCATGCAAAACCGTTCAATGTGAGTTATGTTTCCGCCTTACTCCTTTGATGTGTTCATACGAATTTTGTGCTTGATTTGATGATCTTGGGTCCTAATTAGAACTCAACATCTACCCTTTCTCATACGACACGGTTCCGGAATGAACCAACACATATCATCAGTAGCATTTTTGGGGATCAGTCCCAGGGTCGAGGCCCACATCAGTATCAATTTTAGGGATGCGTCCCAAGGTCAAGGCCCACATCAGTATCAGTTTTGGGGATGCGTCCCAGAGTCGAGGCTCACATCTGTATCAATTTTTGGGATGCGTCCCAGGGTCGAGGCCCACATCAGTATCAGTTTTGGGGATGTGTCCCAGGGTCGAGGCCCACATCAGTATCAGTTTTGGGGATGCTTCCCAGGGTCGAGGCCCACATCAGTATTAGTTTTGGGGATGCGTCCCAGGGTCGAGGCCCACATCAGTATCAGTTTTGGGGATGCGTCCCAGGGTCGAGGCCCACATCAGTATCAGTTTTGGGATACGTCCTAGGGTCGAGGCCCACATCAGTAGTAGTTTTGGGGATGAGTCCCAGGGTCGAGGCCCACATCAGTTTGAGTTTTGGGGATGCGTCCCAGAGTTGAGGCCCACATCAGTATCACTTTTGGGGATGAGTCCTAGGGTCGAGGCCTACATCAGTATCAGTTTTGGGGATGCGTCTCGGAGTCAAGGCCCACACATCAGTAGCAATTTTGGGATGCGTCCCAGGGTCGAGGCCCATATTATCAGCGGTATTGGGATGCGTCCCAAGGTCGAGGCCCACGTTGTCAGCAGTTTTAGGATACGTCCCAAGGTCGAGGCCCATATTGTTAGCAGTATTAGGATGAGTCCCAGGGTCAAGGCCCACATTGTCAACGGTATTGGGATGCGTCCCAGGGTCGAGGCCCACATTGTCAGCAGTTTTGGGATGTTTCCCAAGGTCGAGGCCTATATTGTCAGCGGTATTGGGATGCGTCCCAAGGTCGAGGCCCACGTTGTCAGCAGTTTTGGGGATGCGTCCCAGGGTCGAGGCCAACATTGTCAGCGGAATTGGGATGCGTCCCAGGGTCGAGGCCCACATTGTCAGTAGTTTTGGGGATGCGTCCCAAGGTCGAGGCCCACATTGTCAGCAGTTCCGGGATGCGTCCCAGGGTCGAGGCCCACTGCATCATCAGCACAGTTCGGGAACAAAGCCCACACTCGGTGGTTCGGGAACAAAGCCCATGGGTCGAAGTACTTCGCCAACATATCAACTCAGTCCGAAGCAACAGGCAAGTCAAGTGGCAGCTGGCAAGTTAGATAAGTAAAAATGCATTGCATAACTTTGATAGGATTTTCATTGTCACACGTTGCACAAGTCTCATCAAAGTGGGGGCGACTGTAGGCACTGCATTTTTGCATATAAGTCCCAATGATGAGCCTCATATGGAGGCACTACTCTTTAAGTTGCGGAAGTCGCGGGAAACAGACGTCGGAAGGGAGAAGTCAGAAATCAATACATTGTTGGATTTAATTCGTTTGCTTAGCTTCAGGTTTGCTCGTTGAACCTCTGTTTTAAAATTTACCCTTGGCCCAAACCTACACCAAGCCACACACCAAGCCCACACACCACCAAGCCACACACCAAGCCCACCAAAAGAACCCAAACACACACCCAAAAGGACCAATCACACGCCCATATCCTCCCAAAATAACAAGTCCACACATTAAACACACGTTGAAATCTAATCAAATCACCTTTCCAAATTAAAAGATCAAATCAAATCTCAGCAATCACCTTCCTGATTAAATTAAATCACATGCCTAAACTAAATCAAACCAAATCAAATCAAATTAAATTATCTTCCTAAATTGAAGAGATCATTTCCTTATGACACACAAATTAAATATTCCCTTATAATTACACAATCTCCGTTTTCCTACCCGTATAAGGTAAACCTCAACCCTCTCCTATAAAAGGACACCTAAACCAACCCTTCACCCTCCTAGCACATTCACGCCCAAAGCCCTGAATAGCCTCCCTTTGTCGTAAATCACAGCCCCCTGAACTGCCCCAAGCAGACGCAAATCACAACCCCAGGACAGCCCTCCATCACCGAAGACAACCACAGTAAAACAGCATCTCCATCACTGAAAACAACCATAGTGAAACACCCCTTCAATTACCGGAAACCAGACCCCCTAAACCACCGAAACTGCACTCACTAAAACTACCCTAATCACCGAAAAAAATAGCAGCCCAAATACCCCCATAATTACCGAAAAATGGGAGCTCAAATCACCCCTAAATTACACCCTTAAACAAGCCAAAAACAACAGCAAAAATAGGACAAAATGGCAGCCCAAAACAGAAGAAACAGCAGCCTAAAACAGCGAGGCAATGAAGGAAAATAGCGAACCAGTGAACCAGAGGAGTTGAGGAGCATTAACCCTTCCGACGGCCGCGTAACGCACTTCCAAGAGGTGACTTAAGAGGTTAGACTTGAGGGCACCCTTTTATTTATTCCCGTTTTTTTTTTTCTGTTATTTATTAGTATTTCTTCGCATGCGTATTGTTGATTCATGTGTGTTGTGGCCATGAGATGAATGATTTTATGTTATCTCTCGTGGTATATCGGATGGAAACCCAGACGTAAAATCCGTAGCCGAATCCGAATGGACTGTAGTGCGGTCTGAACTTGGGATACAACTCCACGTACCGCTTGAGAAACACACATATTTCGTTTAATCTAAATTCATGTTTATTCGTTATTTATTAGACATAGTATGTTATTTTTATGCATGATTTAGTTATTTCCTTCGCACTAAGAGTTGCATGTGTTTATCTGATTAGAGATGTCATTTTTTATGATCCTGTTCGAACGCGTTATCAAACGCTATACGAACGTAAACCTATACTGTCACTTCCATCAGCAAAAAAGCCACGAAACTGAGAACTGCACCCGCCTTAGGCATGACATCCAATAACTTATTGACACCCATAAGATACTCGACCCGGAAAAAGAACATCCCAATACACACAAAAACCCTCTACCTAACTACCACTCCGTTCCACCACCCACCTACATGATCAACTCCGGCCTGCCCGAAATCTTTGTCCTCCAAACTCTCAACCACCAAGTTTCTTGCATGGGGATATGGAATAGAAGCAGTGAATATGAAACAGAGCAGTGGAGATATTTATGGGAAAACTTCTCGAGCAGTGATGAAGATGAGGTAAAATGGATGACTCGCAGTGGATGTTTTTATAGTGATTTAACGGAAAAAGGAAAATAAGTGCTAAAAGAATGCCGAAAGGTGACGGAGAATACGAATAACACCGAAGGGGATACTGTGTTACATCAGTTGAAGAAGACACGTGCATAAGTGAGCATATGAGAGTTATTATGTGCCTCTCAAGAGCACATGCGTGCCATAGTAGAAGCTCTAAGCAAGATAATGGTACCTGAAGATGCAAACCCGACAATATTCATAGGGTCGGTACAGAAAGAGGGTAGGCAGATGATAATATTCTCTGAAGAAGAGCTCCCAATGGAGGGGAGGAATCACAATAAGTCGCTATTCATAAAAGTGGAAGTAAGAGGCGAGAAGACATCTTGTATGATGGTGGATGATGGCTCATCTATCAATGTGTGACCTTTGAAGATTGTGTCAAGGTTGGGTATGCGGACAACTTATTTAAGCCCCTCCAGCATGACTATCAAAGCATATGATGATAGCAAACAGGGAGTCGAAAGTACTTTCATCACAGTAGTCAAAGTGGGCCCGATAGAAGACGAGGTGAAGTTCACAGTTCTTGATATCCCAGCTACATTTGCTCTGTTATTGGGGAGGCCATGGTTTCATAGACTTGGGGGCGTGCCATCCACTTTGCACAAGGTTATTAAGTTCCTGTATGGAGAGGAAGTCGTCACCATCAGGGCTGAAGTAGAAAATGTTGTGTCTGCTTTAGACATACAGCCTTTCACAAGGTTCCAAGTGGCGGCAAACTTCGAAGAATAGGTGGACCCTAAAGTGGCTAGAATCAAGGAAAGAATGAAATATGAGACGGGCACAGGTTTGAGTGCTAGAGGCCAGGGAATAAAAGCACTGTCAGATTTCAAGGGACATACCACTAAGAGAGGATTAGGGTATGAGTCCGATGTGAATGAGCCAAATACCAAGAAAAAAAGGATGAAGCTGATGGAGTATTTTGTGGAAGCAACAGGATATCAAAGAGAGCCTGAACCCGTAGAAGTTAACGAGATCATAGTACCGGGATTCGAAATCTTCAAGGATGTGATGGGCAAAGAACCACAGGCAGAGGAAGTTGCAAAAGAGGAAGATACATGGGAAGAAGAACTATTGCAGTTAGAGAATCCGACGCTCGAAGAAAGCAAGAAGACGAAAGAAGACAAGACTACAAATTATGAAGATGTTTATTTTCCTGACTTATTTGATTGTAATCCTGCATTTAATAATCATAAAGACATTGATTTTGCTTACTTGTTTGAGTCTTTTCCTGTTAGTTCGCATCATATCATGCATAACATGAGCATATTTGACATTGACTCAACAAAGACAAATGCATTTAATCTTGGTACATGTGAAAACCCCAAGGAAATTTCAATTATAAGTGAGGTTACCTCTGACGAGCGGAAAGAATTAGAGAGAATATTATTAAAATATGCAAAGGTATTTGCCTGGTCCTATGAAGACATGCTAGGAGTGGACATGGGTATTATCCAACACATGATACCAACTTATCCGAACATAAGACCAGTAAAACAGAAGCTCCGAAGAATGAGGCCAGAATGGGCCGAAAAAGTTAGGGAAGAAGTCAAGAAGCAGATAGATGTGGCGTTCTTAGAGGTGGTGAAGTACCCCGAGTGGTTAGCCAACATTGTGCCGGTACCAAAGAAGGATGGAAAGGTCAGAATATGCGTGGATTATAGGGACCTCAACAAAGCTTGCCCAAAGGATAATTTCCCCTACCCCATATAGACATGTTGGTTGATAGTGCGGCTCTATCTGCTATGTACTCATTTGTGGATGGATTCTCAGGATATAACCAGGTCTTCATGGCCAAAGAAGACAAGCATAAGACTACATTCGTCACTGAGTGGGTAGAAATTATTACAAGGTGATGCCGTTTGGACTTAAGAATGCGGGAGCCACTTATAAATGAATGGCCATTATATTATTCCACGACTTGATGCATCAGGAGATTGAGGTATACGTGGATGAAATGATGGTTAAATCAGAGACGAGGGCTGGACATATAGAAGCGCTGGAGAAATTCCTTCAAAGAGTCGATAAGTACAACCTCCAACTCAACCCCAAGAAGTGTGTGTTTGATGTAACATCTGGAATTTTTTTAGGGCATACAGTAGGAATGGGAGGGATAGAAGTGAACCCTGAAAAGATCAAGGCAATTACCGAGATGCCCGCACCAAATAAAAAAGGAAGTTAGAGCTTTTCTCAGAAAAATCCAAGCTAACATTAGTATGTGAGCCCATCTTCAAGTTATTGAGGAAGGACCAGCCTGTGGAGTGGAATAGGCAATGCCAAGAAGCTTTTGAAAAAATCAAGGAATACTTGGTTAAACCGCCCGTCTTGAAAACCCCAAGGCCGGGCAAACCTTTGGTGTTGTATTTGGCTATAGAACCTGAAGCGCCGATGGCGATGATGGTAATGACATATGAGACAATGGTGGAACATGTAGTCTAATACCTTAGTAAGAAGATGGTTCCATATGAAGTTCGCTATCAAGAGGTGGAAAAGATCTGTTTGGCGGTGATATGGGCTTCCCGAAAGTTACGTCATTACTTCCAATCCTATAAGATACAAGTGGTAGCAAGGAGAATCCCTTAAAATACTTGCAGTTAGTACCTTCGCTGGTAGGGAAGTTGGGCAGATGGTTGGTGTTGCTGAAGGAGTTTGATATAGAATACCTCACCTATAATGTAATCAAAGGGTGAGCCGTAGCGAAATTCTTGGCATTACAACCCATAGAAGGAGATCAATATAAGTTCGAATTCCCAGATGAGGAGGTTCAAGCCATAACGGTCCAGGAGTGGAAAATGTGTTTCGACGGGGCAGTAAATTAAAAAGGAGCTGGAATAGGAATTGTGAAAGTAACTTCCGAAGGAGAAACCCTACCTATGGCCAAAAGGTTGACGTTCGGAGTAACCAACAACATGGCCGAATATGAAGCATGTGTCTTTGGAATAAAAACACTGATAGCCCTAAGAGCTAGGGACATAGAAGTTTATGGAGACTTGATGTTGGTAGTTCGACAGATGCGAGGGGAATGGGAATTGAAGGAAGACCGGTTGAGGCCCTACTTACTCCATCTCAGGTTTTTGGCATAGGCTATACCCACTGTAAATTCCAGCACTTGCCACGAGAAGAAAACCAAATGGCGGACGCACTAGCCACCATGGCTGCGCAACTTGGGAAAACCTGAAAAAACTAGTAATGAGACCCATTGTGCTGACAAAATCTAGAAGACCCAGTTATGAGATATAGAGAATCTTGGAAGTAGAAGTCGACGATGGGAAGCCATGGTACTAACGATATTCTGTAGTATCTAGAACGTGGAGAATTCTCAGATGGAGCTGGCAAGAAAGACATAATATCCATTCAGAAATTGGCTTTCCAGTATGTGAGTTTGAGGGGAGAGCTGTACAAGAGACAAGCCAATGGCGTCCAGCTGAAATGTTTAAGAAAAGAAGAGGCTCATAAGGTGATGGAAGAGGGGCACACTGGAGTATGTGGACTGCATATGAATGGATTGAATTTGTCTCATAAGATAGTAAGACAGGGATTTTACTAGTCGACGATGGAAGCCGACTGCGCAAAGCTGGTGAAGCACTGTTACGATTGCCAGACACACGACAACTTGAACCATCTACCGCCTATGGAATTGCACGGACTGTCAAAACCATGGCCTTTCTCAGCATGGGGTATTGACATGATTGGAGAAATCAGGCCACATGCATCAAATGGACACCACTTCATAGTAGTGGCGGTAGATTATTTTTCAAAATGGGTGGAAGCCGAGTCATTCTGTAATGTTACGGCGAAGCAGATGGCCAAGTTCGTCGCCTGTAATATAGTATGTCAATACGGAATGCCACATTACATAGTGATGGACAATGGAGTCCAATTTCAGGGAGAAATAAAGGCGATGTTGCAGAGATACGGGATAGGGCATCATAAATTATCACCTTATAGGCCACATGCTAATGGGGCGGTGGAGGCGGCTAACAAAACCATAAAGAAAATACTCGCTAAGATGACAAAAAGTTATAAAGATTGGGCTGACAAACTGCCGTACGCCCTGTGAGGGTATAGAACTTCGGTGAGAACGGCAACGGGAGCCACACCCTATGCTTTGGTTTACGAGATGGAGGCAGTGTTACCAGTGGAAATAGATATACAGTCAACATACGGGTACTAGCAGAGGTAGGATTTCCTGAGTAGGAATGGGCCTCGCAGAGGTTCGAACAACTAGCATTACTGGATGAGAAAAGGATAAAGGCCTTGTACCAGATGCAGCTATACCAGAAAAGGTTGGCCAGAGCATTAAACAAAAAGGTGCGTCCCACCAAGATCAGAGAAGGTGATTTAATGCTCAAGCAGTCGAAGCCATTGATGATGGGCCCATGGGGAAAGTTCGGGCCCAATTGGGAAGGGCCCTATCTAGTCAAAAAGGTGATAGGGAATGAGGCAGTGAGACTGTCAGATTTGGAAGGGAACGAGTTCACCGAGCCCATCAACGTGGACAGGCTGAAACAATACTTTGCATAAAAAAAGAGAGAGAAAGGCTCGTTGGGTTGAAAATCCATAAAGGACAGCCCAAGAAAAATATAGAGCATGAGTGAGCAAGAAAAATGGTTAATTGTAAAATCCGTGAGGAACAGTTAGCGACAGAGGTATCCTTGCAATGTAGTTCATTATTTCCTACATATGTACTAAGAAGAAATGCAAACGCCTTTATGGAAACAAATGTTCAGGATGTTCATAGATTGCATAAATCCCAGCTAACCGGGAAATATTAGAGTCAAGTAATTACAAATCACGTCTTTTGTTTCTTAGAGGCTGGACCAAGGTCAGGAGATCTAGGAGAAGAACTCCAAGAATGAAGAGGAACCTCGGGAATGAGGATGAGCAACTCCAAGAATGGAGAACAACCTCGGGAATGAGGACAAGCAAAGAGCCTCGAGAATGAGGACAAATCTGAAAAAAAGAAAAAAAAAAGTATTTAGCTCGTTGAGTTGAAAACCTAAAAAAGGTAACTCAGGCAAGATAGAGAAATCCACTAAGTTGAAAATCCGAAGGACAACTTAGGCAAAAGATAGAATAAACCTGCAAAACAAGGAAAGCTTCGGAGGCTTCCCGAGGGTATTGACATTGGAAACGCCGGAAAGGTAGTAAGAGAAAAATGAAAGCCGGGAATGGCAGTAAACTCCTCGGGGAGAGGGCATATTTTGAAGTCTTGGAATCGGAAGACGTGATTTTCAGTATCCCAAAAGGATGAGGCCGCTTTCAAAAAAGGCGTAATCCACCTTGACCCGGTGCAGGTAGCGGAGAGCAGAAAGCTGAGCCAGGTCTGGGGATGACCAGTCTACCACCTCGCGAATAAGGGACACAACAGGATCTTGAGCCATGGGACCAAAGAGAACTGAGCAATCACCGGAGGAGAATTGGCAGAAGGAAACTGTAAGCAGGCCAAGGGGGCGCCCAAAGCTTTTTATAAGCAAAGGGGCACCAAAGGCCAAGAGGATTCCTAAAGGGGTGAAGAAAATCCTTTAGAGCAAGAAAGGTCTAACCAATGATGACATCAAGCCAATAGGACAGAAAAACCCCTTCGGAATAGGGAATGCATCCATGCATACATGCACACATCTCGCATACACATAATTTTTGTTTTGTGTTCGCAGGCTTTGAAGAAAAAGAAAAAATGGCGAGGACGAAGAACTCCGGGAATGAAGAGGAACTCTGAGAATGGAGAGCAACCTCGGGTATGAGGAAGAAGAACTCTGGGAATGGAGAGGAACTCCTAGAATAGAGAGCAACCTCGGGAATGAGGATGAAGAACTCCAGGAATGGAAAGAAACTCTGAGAATGGAGAGCCACCTCGGGAATAAGGACGAACAACTCCGGGAATAGAGAGGAACTCCGAGAATGGAGAGCAACCTCGAGAATGAGGACGAAGAACACCGAGAATGGAGAGGAACTCCGAGAAAGGATCCCACATTATCAACAGATTCGGGAATGAATCCCAGGGTCGAGGCCCATATTATCAACAGTTTTGGAATGAATCCCAGGGTCGAGGCCCACATTACCAACAGTTTGGGAAAGAATTCCAGAGATCGAAGCATCTCACACCCAACATGGTTCGAGAATGAATCCCATGGGTCGAAGCACCTCGCCATCAACTCAACTCAACTCGTTCGAGAATGAATCCCAGAGATCAAAGCATCTCACACCCAGCATGATTCGGGAATGAAACCCAGGGGTCGAAACACCTCGCCATCAACTCAACTCAGTTCAGGAATGAATACTAGAGATCGAAGCATCTCACACCCAGCATGGTTCGAGAATGAATCCCATGGGTCGAAGCACCTCGCCATCAAATCAACACAGTTCGGGAATGAATCCTAGAGATCGAAGCATCTCACACCAAGCATGGTTCGGGAATAAATCCCAGGGGTCGAAGCACCTCCCCATCAACTCAACTAAGTTCGGGAATAAATCCCAGAGATCGAAGCATCTCGCACCCAGTATGGTTCGAGAATGAATCCCATGGGTCGAAGCACCTCGCCATCAACTCAACTCCGTTGGGGAATGAATCCCATAGATCGAAGCATCTCACACCCATCATGGTTCGGTAATGAAACCCAGAGGTCGAAGCACCTCGCCATCAACTCAATATAGTTCAGGAATGAATCCCAGAGATCGAAGCATCTCACACCCGGTATGGTTTGGGAATAAATCCCCTGGGTCGAAGCACCTCGCCATCAACTCAACTTCATTCAAGAATAAATCCCAGAGATCGAAGCATCTTACAAAAGTAGCGAAACAACAGGTAAGTCCGGCAACGACCAATGAACCAGGTAAGTAAAAATGCATGCTTGACTTTGATAGGATTGTCACTGTCACACACTGCACAAGCCCCATCAAAGTGGGGGAGGCTGTAGGTACTTCATTTTTGCATGAGGCCGATGATGAGCTTCGTAAGGAGGCACTACCTGAAAAGTTATGGAAGTTGCGAAAAACGAATGTCGGAAGGAAGGAAAACCTCCAAAATTAGCCCCTAATTGGTTCAGACTCACTAGCCAGCCTCAGATTCGCTCAGTCAGTTTCTATTTCAAACCTCAGCCTCGGCCCATCAGCCCCAGCCTCGGACACGCATATGCCCTTGAGGACAACCCTAGGAAAAAAAAAATTATCACCAAAAAAATAAGAAAATAACAGTGAGGGGGAACGACAACCTTAGGAAAAAAACAATAATCACCGAAAAAATAAGAAAAAACAGTGAGGGAGAATGAGAACTTGAAGGAAAAAAACCCTAAGATCACCGAAAAATACAGAGAAAAAAACAACAAAGAAACCGAGAAACAGAGAGAAAGAAACCGAAAAAATAGCTAGCAAACCAAAAAAACAACCTGCCAACCACCAAGAAAAACAACCAGCCAACCACCGAGAAAAACAACTAAAATAGCAAAGAGGATTAACAGTAAAGCAGAGATCAGAAGCAGCACAAACAGCAACCAGAAGCAGTATAAACAGTGACCAGAAGCAGCATAAATAGTGTGTGGGAAACAGAAACTGGGCGACGCATGCTGTTCCGGGCTCGTGGCCCGATTGGCAGTACGGAGTAGCCCGCGGGGGACTAAATTGGAGAATAAAGGAGTCGCCACCCGGTGTGAACCGGGAAAATGATTTAAGGCCGCACCCACCCCTCGCAAGGGAAGACCTCAAACCGTTGAGTTCAGAATGGTCCCTTACTTATGCCACTTGTAATGAAATGATTTGTGCAATAATCTAACCAAGCCTAAGCAACATATATTTCCAAGGATACTTTACTCATAAGTTCACATGCATAAGTACAAGGCTCATATCTAAGTTCACATGTAACACATTTTCATATTTGCATACAACCTATTTGCATATAATCTATGTCCAAATTTGCATACAACCTATTTGTATATAATCTATGTCCGAAATTGCATACAACCTATTTGCATACAATCTATGTCCAAATTTGCATACAACCTATTTGCATACAATCTATGTCCAAATTTCCATACAACCTATTTGCATACAATCTATGTCCAAATTTGCATACAACCTATTTGCATATAATCTATATCCGAATTTGCATGCATAAAGATAAATAACCAAAGAGGTAATTGTACATCAAAATAAACGTGCCATGATGCGGTTTGAAAGATAAATAATGGAAGTGAAAGAAAAGAGATGCGACATATGCCCACATCTATATAGGACTTCAAGTGTCCGATTGAACGTATCTCACATTCAATCGAATGCACTTTTTCCGGCGCGGCAAAACGTCGTGGCAAAGGTAGCCCATAGGCTTTCTATCCCTCAAAGTGGAGGACCTTTAATCCAACTTGATTTGCCCATTCGCGATGCAACATGATGCATGATTATGCAAGAAGATGACATACAAAGAAAAGCAAATAACGAAATAAAAGGCGTGGCGAAGTATCGTGGTAAAGGTAGACCGTAGGCTTTTTATCCCTCCAAATAGAGGACCTTTAATCCAACTTACTAAGCCCATGCGCATCACATCATAATTCATATAAAAGTAAAGACAACAATATTGGACTTCGTATCCCCGACTGGACACGTCTTACATTCAACCGAATATACATTATCTGGCGCGGCAAAGCACCGTGGTAAAGGCTTTTAACCCCTCGACATGGAGGACTTTTAATCCAACTTACTAAGCCCATGCGCTAATAAAATAATGCATATAAAATAAAGACAACAATATCGGACTTCGTATACCTGATTGAACACATCTTACATTCGACCGAATATACATCATCCGGCGCGGCAAAGCATCGTGGTAAAGGATTTTAACCCCTCGAAATGGAGGACCTTTAATCCAACTTACTAAGCCCATGCGCTTTATCTCATCATTACACAAACAAATAACATGCATAAATTAAATAACGGATAATAAACAAGCAAGATAAAATAAATCGAAATATGTGTCGTTTGCTCGAGTGGTACGTGTAGTTGTATCCCAAGTACAAACCGCACTACCGTCCATTCGGATTCGGCTATGGAGTTTACGTCTGGGTTTCCATCCTATATACCACAAGAGGCAACACATTTTCCATTTTATTCAAGGGCCACAACACACATCATTCCACAATACTCATGCAAATAATAAACAATAAAATTTCGAATGAAAATAGATGTAAAAAGTGCCCTCAGGTCTAACCTTTTAAGTCGACTCTCAGAAACGCGTTACAAGGCCATCAGAAGGGCTAACACTCCGTAACTTTTCTGGTACACTGGTCCACGTCTTTCCTCGCTGTTTTGCTGCTCAAGCTACTGTTTTCACTCTGTTTTACTGCTGTTTTTTAAGGATTCTAGAGTGCAGTTTTTTGCTACTGTTTTGGTGATTTTAGCTACTGCTTTGGGGGTATTTGGGCTGCTGATTTTCGGTAATACTAGGGTAGTTTGGGGGAGTATTTTTGGTGGTGTATAGAGGCAGTGAATGGCTACTGTTTCGGGTTAAAGGGGACTGTTTTGTGAGGATATTGTGAGGTAGTTTAGGGCTGGTCAGTAAAGGGTATTTGAGGGGGCTATATACGTGCAGTGAAGAGGTATTTGTGGGGGCTATATGCGGCTGGGGAGATGCTTGTGTTTGACGTGAAAGGTTCACGGTTGTGAAGGTGTTTGGCTGCTTTGCGTACGCTATTTGTGGTATCTTGGTGTGAGGGCTATGATGCCGTGGCCTGTAGGGGTTGATTTGGTCGGTGAAAGTGGTAATGAATGTGTTAGTCGGTGAGTGAGTTTGTGGACAAGGGCTGATGTCGTGAAGTTGAGGTTGGTGAGAGGGTGATTTGGCATGAAGTTCTATGTGTGCATTGTGGAGGCAACAACGTGATGAATGGGGTGTGAGTGTGCTATTGGTGCGTGGAGAGGCAGGCTTGTGAGGGAAGCAACATGCAGTTTTTAGACGTGTGCCCTTTTGAATTAGTGAGTGGCATGAGGTGTGAAGGGTTTATTTGTGGTTCGTGCGAGAGGATGAAGGGTGAAGAGAGAGGGAATCCTGTGTGTTTTGGTCGTGACTTTGGGGTTTATTATCTTCTTGTGTTTTTTTGTGTGTTTTGCGTGAATCAGAGAGCGAGGGGAAGTGTTGGAATTTGGTTTCTTTTATAGATAAAGGCTAGGGCTTCTCCTTATTTGAAAAGGAAGGAATCAATTAGTGTCTTACAAGGAAAGTCTAATATTTGATTGGGGGACATGTCTTGGCTAGATTAGGAATATGATATATTTAATTTGTTTTCTTTAGGCATGAGATTTATTTAGTTAGGAATATAATATACTTGATTGATTTTAATTAGGCATGATTTTATTTGATATTTATTTTAATTTGGTAAATGATTTTTAGATTTTATTTAATTCCCCATGTGTTAAATATGCATTTTATTAATTTGGATGTGTTTCAAGTGGGCTTGGGCGTGAATGGGCTTGTGTGGGCGTGTGGCTTGGCTTTGGAGGTGGGCTTGGTGTGTGTGGGCTAGGTGTGTCGTTTGCAGGGGTTTTTGGGCTAAAGTGATTTAAAACGGAAGTCCAACAAGAAAACCCGAAGCATAAACAAACGAATTAATTCCAACAATGTGTCAATTCTTGACTCTTCCCTTCCGATGTCCGTTTCCCGCGACTTTCGCGACTTAAAAGGTAGTGCCTCTAAATGAGACTCATCATAGGGACTTACATGCGAAAATGCAGTGCCTACAGTCGTCCCCACTTTGATGGGACTTGTACAGTGTGTGACAATGACAATCCTATCAAAGTACGTGCAATGCATTTTTACTTACCTAGCTCGCCAGCTGCCACTTGACTTGCCATGTGTTGAGTTGAGTTGATGTTGTGTCGTACCTGGCATGCTAAACCCCATACCCGAGGTGTCGCAGTTGCGTCTCCGTACCTAGAGTGTCGCAATGATGTCTCCATACCCGGAGTGCCGTACCTGGCGTGCTAAACCTCATACCCAAGGCATCGCGCTGTAATATCTCCATACCCGGAGTGCCGTACCTGGCGTGCTAAACCTCATACCTAAGGCGTCTGTAGCTGTAATATCTCCATACCCGGAGTGCCGTACCTGGCATGTTAAACCTCATACCCAAGGCGTCACTGTAATATCTCCATACCCGGAGTGCCATACCTGGCATGCTAAACCTCCTACCAAGTCGTCGCTGTAATATCTCCATACCCGAAGTGCCGTACCTGGCGTGCTAAACCTCATACCCAAGGCGTCGCTGTAATATCTCTATACCCGGAGTGCCGTACCTGGCGTGCTAAACCTCCTACCCAAGGCGTCGCTGTAATATCTCCATACCCGGAGTGCCATACCTGGCGTGCTAAACTTCATACCCAAGGCGTCGTTGTAATATCTCAATACCCGGAGTGCCGTACCTGGCAGAACTGATACTAGTAATGATGTAGGCCTCGCCCCCAGAGTGCCATACCTGGCAAAACTAATACTGATAATGATGTGGGCCTCGCCCTCAGAGTGCCATACCTGGCAAGGCTGATACTGATAATGATATGGGCCTCGCCCCTAGAGTGCCATACCCAGCAAGACTAATACTGATAATGATGTGGGCCTCACCCCCAGAGTGCCATACCCGGCAAGACTAATACTGATAATGATGTGGGCCTCGCCCCCAGAGTGCCATACCTGGCAAGACTGATACTGATAATGATATGGGCCTCGCCCCCGGGACTCATCCCCAAAACTGATATTGATGATGTGATAGTTTCTCTCAACATACTATACTGCTTCCCATGAGATAATCCTGATAGTTAGACATATTTTCATCCTCAACGAATGCTTCGCGTCGAAACCTGAGAACCTTCAAAGTACTCGATGCACTCAACTCTGATCGTCTGAATAGGTGATCTGAACTAGACTCCTAGTGTGTGTGTGCCAAGGCTCTTTCACAGCTTCATCCTTAAGTAAACCAACTTGACGATTTTGTCTCGGAGAATCGGATCAGTGGGTCTAACCAACCTAGATGTCTTGACCACACTCTGTGATTACTTCGTCATACTCAACATGACATGGTCTTTTTTTTTCTTGTCTCTTTCTTTTCTTTTTTTTTCTTTTTTTTTACACTCATTCCACGGAATTCTTCCTTTCAACTGCTGGTAATGTGGGCTTCGCCCCCTGGGATCCATTCTTGAAACTCATGCCAATATAGACCTCAACCCCGGGATTCCTACCCAAAACTGATACTGTGCTGTCACTGCTCCTGATTGGCTTGTCTTTGTCGCTTTCTCTCTTTCTTCTTCAAAACTTGTGAATACAAAAACAAACACAAAACACAAAAAGGAATGCAAAATACGTTACGTGTATGCATGCATGAATGAGTTTCCTATCCCTTTGGGTTAGGTCGTCCGCCAATTCCTTTGATGTCTGCTCGGTTTTCTCTTCCTCTGGCAAAGTACTGCTTCAATCTATCCACATTGATCGGCTCGGTGAACTCATTTCCTTCCAAGTCTGACAGCCTCACTGCCCAATTTCCCATTACTGAATGATTATTCTGTCTTTTCTGCTTGCTTCTTTCGGGAATCCCCCGTGTTCTGAGTGTCGCTGAATATCATGATATCAGGGTTGAATGGTTTTGTCAAATATACTCATATCATGCAGGTTGAAAGGAAAGGACTCAGGGAAGTAGGCGAAATAGATGTCTTTATTATTATTCAGGAAAAGGTTCAAACAAGTAGACGAAGTCGATGTCTTTATTAAAAATGCAGAAAATAAACCAGAAAGAACAGTTTCATTATTCGCGCAGCATTGCCTTCTTCCTCGGCATATGGTTCTTCACTGCTGTCATCCTCTTTCCTCATGGAAAAAACTGGGTGGTTGAGTGTTTGGAGGACAAAGCTTTCAGGCAGGCCGGAGTTGATCATGTAAGTGGGTGGGGGAACAGAGTGATAATTTGGTAGAGGGTTGGTGTGTGTGCTAGGCTGTTCGTTTTCAGGATCGGGTATTTTGAGGGCATCAATGAGGTCCTGAATTTCATACCTGAGGCGGGAACAGCTGTCCGTGTTGCTGGTGGAAGTGACAGTAGCAGTCTATTTTTAGATGTAGTGGTGGGGGATTTGGAAGTGGTTTAGGCTCCAAGGGTTTTAAGAATCTTTGCCTTGTCAACTTCTCAAGAATTTTGGACAAAGGTCTTCCCAAGTTGGAGAAACACTGGTTCTTGATGGCAGCAACCTCGACAACAGCGGGCTTGGTCTTAGAATGCCCCCCAAAAGTCCTCCTATTCTAGCCATAGAACTTTCTGTTCTCAGATTCTTTTCTTCAATATCCATGACAGTCTCCCTCAACTGTCGAAAGTCGCCAATCATGGAGGTCATCCTCTTCAGCTTGCTGTAAATAGAGGGCTTGGTGCCCTTGATGATCATTTTGATCTGGTCCTTCTCTGAGGGCCGAGTCTGCATTTTCAGAAGCTTGCTCCTACAGCGATCCACATAGTCTTTGATGCTTTCCTCCGGCTTCTGCTTGGTATTTTCCAAGTCACGGAGCGACAAGTCAATCTCCGGGTCTGTGACATACTGTTTTAGAAAGGCATCTGCCAATTCCCTCCAATATTCCTTGACTTTTCTCTCAAGGCCATGGTACCATACCACGGGTGCCCCCTCAAGCGACATTCCGAACATTTTCTGCACCTGACGCTTCGATAAACCCACTGAACTCATAACTGAAACGTACTGGCGGAGATGGACCCTCGGATCCCCATTCCCATTGAACTTGGCCATATTCGACATCTTGAACTGAGCAGGCAACTGTTCCTCAAAGGTCATCGCCTCATAGTCTAGTAAGTCTTCGTCCTTACCCTTCATCTTACGGGTAACGGACTCTACCTGGTCACAGAGTTTCTGTATCTCGGCCTGAGACCTGGCTATTCTCCCAGCGTCATATTCAGCCATATCATCATCAAAAGAGGGGATGTCATCCCCCAACTTATTCGGAGGCTCCTCACATTTTACATTCTCAGAGTTTTCCCCAGCACGGGGCAGAACCATATTTGCCATGGCAGTAGTCAAGGCTTGTAACTATTCGGTAATCTTGGCGAAACCATTCTCCAATGATCTACGCGAGATATCTCATTTCTGATCCACTCATATTTGTTATTGGCCTCTTGGTGAGTCTTCCCTCTTCCCTAACCCAACGAGAATCTATGATGGCTTTTAAATTCTCAGTCAGCATGTATGCGTGCAATGCATGTAATATAAGCTCATAGAAATTTCATACTAATTGGCCCATTATCATTTTAAAGTGTTCAACCACACTATTGCGCGGTGCAAACTTGTCCCAGTTGAAAAGGCCCAACATGTTTACACTTTGTGACAACATGGCTAAATGACTTCAAATGATAAGAGGCCCAAACATAAGCACAAAGAAATAATTTCTACAAAGTGGCCCATCGGCATTTCAGAAACTTTTGGCCCAATTGTCATATGATACGAACTCGTCCCAGTTTAAATGGCCCAAAAAGTTCGCATTTCTGACAAGAAGTCCAACTGAATCCAAATGACGATGGTACCAAATACAAGCATAAAAAAATAATCCAAGCATAAAACAATGATTTCTACAGAGCGGCCCATCGACATTTCAGAAGCTTTTGGCCCAATTGTCATATGATACATTCTTGTCCCAGTTTAAATGGCCCAACAAGCCCATACCTCATGACAAAAGGTCCGAATGGATCCAAACGACAATGTTCCCAAACACAAACATATAATGGCCCATTGGCGTTTTAGAAGCTTTGGCCCAATCATCATAAGATATGTTCTTGTCCCAGTTTAAATGCCAACAAGCCCATACCTCATGACAAAAGGTCCGAATGGATCCAAACGACCATGTTCCCAAACACAAGCACAAGTAAATAATTCTGATTAGTTCTACGACTAAGGTTCACATGCGGGTTTACGGGGGTGTGGACAAAGGCTCTCGCTGACGAAGGATACCCACAACTAGGTCTCTCCCACTCAAGGGTCCGAGCGACCAAGTGAGCGCACATTTTTGATACACTAAGGTACGTGCCAATGAGCTGTTGGACAATTATGACCCATAGCGTCACTATTTGTACAGATCATGGTGTTGTTGTACAAATTAACTATGTGACAAAGGAGATTGCACTCTTATCATTTGTGATTAGATCACCTACGTATAAATGATGAGAGGTCCCTATGATTTGTTCCTGGACGGAGAATGATATGAGATAGTATCAGTCCACGTAGGATAAATCATTAAATATCCCTAGTCAGAGTATTATCGAGATTGGACATTGATTAATATGTAAAAGACTAGTATTGCACTTGTGCGCGTTGTGAGGGCACAACGACATAGTTCTCATATATTTGGGTATAGGATACTCATGCAAGTGTAATAGGAGGTTATGTTTTACCGATGGTACGGGAAACAGCTTCGCTCTGGATTGACCCCCTCGGAATTCCATTGGTAGTATGACTATGTGTCTATGGAAGTCCGAAATCAAGGTAGGTGTATTTGGTCTTAACCTGAGACTTATACCGCTAATACTTGCGACAATCAATATACTTTGGTTGCGATTGTCCAGGGCTTTAACAGGTTCTTTGTACGCCAATGCTGGGTATATTGAGAATCGTAGTGTGTTGGGTGTGATGTCAAGACAGAAGTGTCACTCCAGTCATATAGAGATGATGGTCACGTAGGATACGGTACTAGTACTCTTAAATGCTGCAGCTATCGGGATAAAATGACAATGTCATGTTTATCCGATTAAAGAGACTAGTTACCAGACATCCGACATGTGCTTCGTACGGGGCAGACACAATTCCAGCCCCAAGCCTAGCATGTGATCCGATATTGGACAGAAATACGCAATACTACGTATACTACGCCTGATACAAATCCTTTATTCCTGTAAGGATATTTCCAGAGAATTGGGTAAGCATGGCGCTTACGAGAGGCCAACTTTGTCTTGTAAATCGGTATAAACGTAGTACGAGGTAGGTACTTACGTGTTCGGATAGTCCGACGACCGAATTTACTGCCAACATATCCGGGGATCTCATGGGTCGCTTCCCAAAGATTCACCGATGACGTATTACTCGCACTCTAAATTAATCTGGGATTAATTAGAAGAGAAAGAAAATTAATCTGGGATTAATTGTAGAGATATTTTCTGGGATAAAATATCATTTAAAGAGAGATAACGGTTAATTTGGAATTAATCGAGAAATTAATATATTTGATATATTAAACGAAATTAGATTTCGACGCGGAATTAAAATTAGATTTAATTCGGCGAACGAGGTAATTTAGAATTAATTCGTTAGCGACGTGAATAGTGATTTCGCTAGGCGTAATCATTTAATTATGACGCACAGAAAATTCATTAATTTGGAATTAGCGAACCCGAGCCCGAGATTATTTGCGAGCGCATTCGCATTTCGAATTCGAGTGCGGCACGCAAGTCCAATCAAGCGTCAAATCGCTAGTTGCATCAAGCGTCAAATCATTAGTCACTTTGAGTGATGTGACTTGACAACTTGATGGATTGAGTGATGGAAGTGGTTGGTGCCATTATTATTTGACTTTTTGAAAGGCAAATGCACATGAAATGAATGTGAAATTCAAATGGTGTATAAGATATGCAAATTTGGATTCAAACAACAAATTTCTCTATTTCTCTCATCTCTTCTCCATTCACGCCCAAGGAGGGCAAAAATGCTCACTGGTTTCTCCAAAAACCGAGCAGTGAATGGAAGCATGAGTGGGATTTTGTGGCAAAATCACAAGTGCTAGCACACTTACGAGACATGCGAAGGTGATAGGGAA